>CAJNIZ010045534.1:0-16973 GCA_905231905.1 Symbiodinium pilosum
AAAAAAAAAAAAAAAAAAGGAATAATTGAAAAGAGAATGGAAGCAGGGGAGGCATTGCTGAAGCAACAAGACCAGTGGTGTGGTAGCCGCGGTCGTGATACTAGTAAGAGGAGTAACGGTAAAGAAGAGCATGGAGAATGTGAGCGCGGTGGGAGTAGACGTTGTCATGACAGAAGAGATGACTGAAAGGAAAAGATGATGAAAGAATTGCAAGTCCATGTCACAGGCTTGATCACAGAATGATTCAAAGCACTTGAAGGCTCGGGGCAGCACCCAAGTAGATACTATGAGGGCTTGGGTGGAGCGGCTGTAACTCCATATCTTCAGGCGGTTACCACTGCGTGAGCACGGTCCTGCAGCAATGGCTTTTCCACCGACGCACAGCAAATAACGTTAACACTCTCCAGGAGCACAGGTCTTGCCTGAAGGATGGTTGAAACAATCCCAAGCAGATTTAGCGTCATGTTTTGATCTAAGCCTCAGGTTTGGGCAATTAAGCAATTGCCTGCTTCATGAATTTCATGAGGATGCAAGGCAGAGACTCGGCGCTGAGAGTTCCTACCTGCATCTAAGGCTCGAATTACGCGGTGAAATCGAAAGTACCGGCAGTGGTTTGCTACCGCCCCAAAAGGCACCGGCCTCGGACAAGCACGCAACTGAGCAGAGCTCGTTCCCCTTCGACAACAGATGCCACGCAGCTGGCACAGTCCTCTTGTATAACATCACGCGGCCGGTAGTCAACTAGATGTGGCTTCTATTTAGAGGGAAGATCCTACGACAGCTGCGAATAACTTGCTGTGCCGGGGCCGGCTGCTTACTACCCATCACTGAGGTCAAGTTTGTTCACAGCACTTGACGGCACCGTCTCCGGCAACAGTGATACGCTAGTTCCCAAAACATGTGTTTGTTTCAGAGGGCCTTCTACAGGGAATCCCCTCTTTAGGGTCTCCCTCTAGGTCGCTATACCTTTGGAAACTAGACTATGCAAACTCAAAGGTGCAGATGGCGAGGGCCAGCGGCTGGACTGGCTGGCCCATGTTAACATGGTCACAAAAACATACAAGCACTCAAAGAGAAGAGCTTGCCAGCATTGGTGATTTCTCAAAATGCTTGACCCACGCCCTATACCCCTGAAAACGATACTTAATGTCCGCAGTATTCCTACCCTATAATATGAAGAACCCATTGTTGAGAAATCTCCCTTTCCCAAAGCAGCAACTGCGCGTCGGCAATGAAGAACGATTTGGATGTTTTTTCCTTTTGGGTTCTCATGTCGCGCTCCAGGAATCTCGCATGCGAATTCAAAGGGCCAGAAAGGGCGAAGAAACGCAGAAACTCGTTCCTCAGAATCTGAGCAGTCTCTTGGGAACTGCCCCCACCCAGTAACAGTCTATATAAGGGTTCCTGTTGAGGGCTATATATAACCATATTATACTTGTCATCCAACTGTTACTGAGTGGGGGCAGTATCCAAGCAATCTCGGTCAGAAGCTCTTGAAGGCTGCCAAATGTCACCTCCGAAGAGCCTTGACAGAAACCAAAGCGTGCTCCAAGGCAGACCGCAGTAAGGTATGCTGCAAAAAAAATGCAGGCATACTGGCGATGATAATGGTAATCGTGACACTATTCCGAAGCATATTCACACTAAACAGTAATAACACTAATACTGAGAATAACACGGAAAATAAACTAACAGAAATAGCAATACTGCTAATAATACTAATGCTGATAATAACCATAGAAGTAACAATTACAACAGCAATAACAATAACAATAACAATACGAATAGAATAACCCTGGCAATCGTAAGAGGACTGTTCAGATGAAGGCTCCTAGAGATGCTCCGAGCATCCAAATGCTTAGAGAGGGCCAGAACAAACTGCATGATGGTGAATTTTGGACCAGATTTGGAGTTTAGGGCTTTACGTGTTTAGGGCTTTACGGCTTTAGGGCTTTAGGGGTTTAGGGCTTTAGGGGTTTAGGGGTTTGGACCCCTGCGAGACCAAAAGTTTTGGGTCCCACAGAACATTAACCCATTCTGAAGGCAAAAGGCGGGGTCTCCAGTAGTAGTAGTAGTAGTAATAATAATAATAGTAACAAAATAAGAGTAGAGCAAGAAGAAGAAGAACAGGCAACAGTCGAAGAAGTAGTCATGGTGAAGTGGTAGTGTATAACAGCTAGTAGCAACTCTCATGCTCAAGCACAATAGCTAAAGTGAGATTACATGCTCCGAAACACGTCCAAGCGACTGGAGATCGAGCAGAAGCGTTTGCAATTGACGAGGGGTCCGGAAGCTGCAACTTCCTGACCACCGGAACATGCGTTTTGGGGTTACAGGGTCTTGGGCTTAAGGTTTCTCAGTGGAATAATAACTATGTCACTTTTCCGGATCCTAGAGCAATTATAGCTTATAAGGTCGGTGATCATTTTTGAAGATACGTGGTTCATGCGAGATACGGCTTGGGAATCCGTAAGGGCTGATTTCCGATGATATCCGTAAGGGTTCTGGTGTTCAAAATTTGGAGAGCACTACTTGCTACTCTAGAGATAGTAGCGCACGTAATAACTTCTCTGCAACCCTTGCAGAAACCCCATGATTCCCTATGCATGTTCCACATACGGGCATGTCCAGAAATAGCTGCCTCCCTAACATAACGAACAACTCTATAATCCTCGTAGCAAGTACTTCCAAAACGGAAACCCATTCGTGGAAACCCTTTATGAACCCATAGATTCTACAAGTGGCCAAGTAAGTAACCCAGCTGAGTAGTGATTTTTTTGGTGGTTGACCCTAGTAAGATAATATTCCTTACATAAAATACTATACCCCAAAAAGGAGGATAGAATCTTACTCTATACTGGGTACCATACTATCCCCAAATAAAATACTATATCCCCAATATAACCCCTATATAACCCCAGCTTCCATTTCATTTTCCATTTTCTTTTCCATTTGATTCTCCATTACTGGGGTATATCCCTGAATAAAATACTACTCAGCTGAACGTAAGGCCCTGTCTCGAGCCAGGCGGAGAACTCAGCGGTGGAATCTCGCTGTCCACCCAGAAAATCAGGCCTCAGCGTGCCGACAAGGCACCCTTGCGCGGTTTAGGGTTTAGGATTTTAGGGATTTACGGTTAAAGGTTTTAGCGTTTAGGATTTAGGGTTTACGGTTCAGGGTTCAGGGTTTTGTAAGGGCCCAAATGATATCCAACATCATTTTGAGATTTAGCTGAAGTACCTGTACTATAAACAAAAAAACCTTGGACAATACTATTGGTAGTTGTTTCGGCTTCGTAGGTGCGAAAAAATAGATTGTATACATCAGGAGGACCCCCCACCCTGTAATAGTGGAAAAATAGGAATATAAGAGCACCTTAATATAATCCTTCTTCTCCCTTAAAAACCCAATTACAGGGTGGGGGGTCCACCTAATGTATACAGAGTTGTCTCTCCAGGATGCTTTTCCATGTGGGCGCAGGGATTATCTCGAGAGATGTGGATAGGCTTTACCTAGGGTTTAGGGTTTAGGGTTTAGGGTTCAGGGTTTAGGGCTTAGGGAAAACATGTTCCAGGCTTGCGGCACCTTTTCTGAAAGTAGATTACAGGAGCGTAGACAAGAACGCCAAACCCGGTATTCACGGCACCATCTTCCGGAGTCTCTTTCTACAAAAGCCCGCATGATCCCCATCCTTTCCTTACCTAAATAACACTACGTATAATAATATGTAAGAATGAATAGTAAAAATGATCATGATAGTGACCCTAACAACAGTGGAAATTACCATAACAAAAATAAAAATGATAGTAATACTAGTATATTAAAAATTATCCGAATAACAGTCGTAAATATAAGAAGAGCAGATCAAAGGCAGAGACTCCTGAGCCCAACGCAAGATCTCCTGTCCGAGCGAGTCAATGGCCGCTTGCGGCCCACCCCGGTTGACTCTTGACCTGGCATCCGGTTTTAGAGTATTAGGTTTCGGTTTAAGGGTTTAGGGTCTGGGTTTTGGGGATTGAGGTTTAGGGTTTGGGGTTGAGGGTGTAGGCTAGAGTGTTTAGTTCAGGGTCGGAGGTGGAGGGTTCAGGATGGGGGGCTAAGGGTCTGAGCTCCAGGGTCTAGGGTTTGCGAGTTTGGGTCCAAGGTCTAGGGTTTAAGGTCTGAGGTGGAGGGTTTAGAGTGTAGCGTTGGGATCCAAGGTCTAAGGTCTAGGTGTCTAGGTTTTAGGGCTTTGGGTTGCCGTCTGGGGCGTTTAACCAGAAATTTGGCGGTTGGGGCCAGTGCTTCGTGCTCCTGATGCTGAGTGCGGAGCAACAGCAACTGAAGTAAAAACACGACGACAACCGGAAGAGGAACAAGGGCAGTGACAATTGTGGCAGTGATAAGCTGCCGCTGTAAACCCTAAACCCTGCACAGGCAGCAGGAGTAGCTGTCAAAGTACCCAGCAGCAGAAGGTTCTTGGAGGGTCAAGCGGCCTCGTAAGTCCTGGCAAATACACTTCTAACCTGTATAGGCAGTACAACAACCACAGTTACCCCTATATTAACCTACTATAACCTACTAACTGCCCGTGACAACTTGGGGTTCCAGGCTCGCTTGGTGGAGATGGCAGGTACTTAAAATCAATGCCTACACCCTATAGTCCCCCTTAAGTAGATAGAATATGCCCATATACCTCATATTCTATCTACTTAAGGGGACTCTACACCTAAGACCCTCGTCCTAAACCCTGATGCGATCCAAGTGGGCGGGACCTCAGCTTGGGGCTAAGCTTGGAGAGAAGAAATCCAATGGCATGGTGGGCAACGAAGGCCTCAGCTTTGGTCTAGTAGTTCGAAGCAGGTTGCGCTTAGGGTTTTGGATTTTGGGGGGGGGGGTTAGGGAATTTCTCAAGTTGAGGGGCCCTAGAGGTATGTGAATACTACTGCGGTGCTACAAAAGTTCGTGGAACAGAAATACTTGCAAGGAGACTCACATGTCTTGTCGAACGGGCCCCTCCTTCCCCCTAGACTCTAGCACGTACGCCCAGGGCCTCCTCCGGAGCTTGAAGGTATTAATTCAGTAAGCTCTGTGCATCAGGAAAGGCCCCTTAAGTCGAAACTTTTGGAGCGCTGATGTATGACAAAATTCTAGGTGTCCGTATCAGGGTCTATGTGGGGGTTATTCTGAGAAACTCTGCGGTAGTTCATGCAGTGCTTCTGTAGACCCAGGAGGGCACCGACATGGGGATACTTCAAAGATGAAAAAAGACTGCAAGGGAGAAAGGCTCGTCCATATCACCTGGGAATCTCCGCTTGGGACTGCGAATTAAAAAACTGAAATGCTTCAACCAAAGTTGAGTGTGTGGATGTATCCCGAACACATGGCCCTTGTGCCGGAGATCCTTGCATCGCAGGTCCTATTGTTTTGGGGGCATAAGGGGTGTTTGCCTCGAAAATCCCAGCAAAAAGGCCATGAAGCTAAGTGCAAAGACGCCATGACGGGACATGGCCACCCTTTTGGGGGCTCCCATAAGAAGGATTATAGTATTTGGGGGTCTACATAGTGGTCCCCCTATTTTGGGATGCATGCTGAAGCTGCTCAAGGCCCTGACACCAGACTCATCTTCGATGAGTTGCACATGGGACGCCTGACCATGATCTACGCTCCCCATGACCCCCCAACAAAAAACAAGTAAAGGTTTAGGCTTTAGGTTCTAAGGTTCAAGGTTTAGGATTTAAGGCTTTGGTTTAGGGATCACGGCCTAGGGCTTATGCTTTAGGGTTTAGGATTTAGGGCTAAAAGCTTAGGGTCCCTGTGACAGTGGGCTACAATGGCTTCCATGTTCGTTTCGGGGAAGGTACATGCACACGGTTAATGCATGGCACGGTCAGACATGTGCCAAAACTAAATTCGCCTTATGCGGGCGACCTAGCGACACCCTGAATATAAGCACTCGCACAACCATGTGGTTGCAAAGCCAGTCCACCCATCTTCAGATTCTGACTGCTCTCGATCTTCACTTCATTTCAAACATCGCTAGGCGCAGCGACTCCAACCCAGATTCAAACCATGCGGGCTTTGACCTAAACCCAAACCGATACCCTCGACCCTTTGGGCCCCCAAACCCCACAACAAGCTCCCAACTCCTAAACCCCTGAATTCCTAAACCTCTAGACCTTAAACTCTTCCAACGGCAAACCTACGACTCTACTGGTGGTAGAAGGCAGAAAAGGTCGAACATCAGTGTTCCACCGCGGCAGAACTGAGGAAAAGGAATAAATCAACATGTTTCCATGTTCCAAATTTCTTTGTTAATTAGTAGGTACTGCCGGAATGGATCCCCATTGTAGCTCCCGTATGACCCCCTATTTCATTCCTTCATTCCCACTGAGAACCAGCAAGTTTACCGCGTCTGTAGACCCCTTGAAACCCAGCCTTCCCAGGAAGCGCAGAGCACATTTCCCTTCCTCTGGAGATGTCGTTGATTCCGGATACACAAGCCTGACATTTAGGGTTTAGGGGTTAGTGCGTCAATGCTGGGGGAATTTGTGAGAAAAAACGAATGACACGTAATAGTGCTCCCCCTTTGGGATTATACAGTGTCTTGCGATATGCCCATTGTAGCTGCCCATTGAGGTTTGCTGTAATGGACAACAAAGCTGTAATAAACCTGCTGTAGAAGTACAAAAACGTTATAAGTCGGCGGCACGGTATATTTCTAGAATATAGACAGAGACCCAGCCGTGGATGTAGCAGGAAGCCCTAAACGCTTGACCCTGCCCTCCAAAACAAAACTCCCAACCTCAACCTAGAACCACGTCGCTCCACGAAGCCTAAGCGGTAAACCCTAAACCCGCCCCCAAAACTAGGGTAGGTTTGGAGGCCCTATCAAAATCAAATTTACATGGCGTTGTGAGTATTTTATGGGAATTATAGCTACAAAAATTGAATCTATGTTCAAACCTAGCCCTGAAAAGACTAGATCCTGAACGCCCTGATGCACCTGCCAAATGACGGAAGACAGCAGCCGCACGTCCAGAACCTCGGCTACTCCTTCTGTACTCCAGCGATGGAAAGGCTTTTACTGGTTTTGGATCTTATGTTCAAGGCTTAGGACTTAGGGATAGAGCTTCCTTTCCAAGGGGCCCTTGAGGGTTGGGCTTTTGATTCAGGGTTTGGGGGGCTTAGGGCTTTGGATTCAGAGTTTGTGTTCAGAGTTTGTGGTTTTTAGGGCTTGGCATTCAGGGCCTAAGGTTCAGAGTAGACCATATGACACACCGACCTTCCCCCCCTGGTATTAATGTACATTCCTACGTATCTGGGCGGCGATCCATTCCAGGAGATACTTAACGTGGTGCGTCGTTTCAAGCCCTGGGCAAAGAGAATTCTCTGATCGCTAGGGATTTGAAAAAGAACTCCTTCGAGATTCTGTAGCAATCTTACCCCCTAAACCCGAAACATCAGTAATGCGCGAGGCTACAGACTACAGTCTGGAGATTCTGGGGTGTGGCTGGATCAGCGGTCTCTCTCGGACGCAGAATACATTCCCTACGAAAGACCCATCACGCTTAGAAACTCTGGAAAAGTAAGTCGCAAACCCCTGATCCTATCCTCTACCAGGGCCTCCAGGACTTCCCCTGGAAAATAAAGAACCGCTCATTGCATAAATCCCGGAATGCCGAAAACAGGACCCATTCTGATCAGAGACCCCAAACCCTGTCATCACTGTTATCATCCCCAGTCACCACTGCAAACCCTAAACCTGCAGACCAAGGAGGGGGCAATAGTCACGCCGTGATGATCGGGACTGCCATCCTCAGCTCCCGGGTAGCTACGGTTGATGGCTTAAGGTTTAGGGTTGAGGGTTTAGAGGTTAAGGGTGGGGGGTCTAAGGTTTAAGGTTTACGTTTGAGGGGGTTAAGGTAAGGGGTTTAGGGTTTAGCACCCCTGTGCTTTGGTCTGGGTTTTGGGCTCAGGCTTGGGGGCTTATTTGAGCCCAGGCTTTCGGGCTCTAAGCTCAGGAGTTAGGATGTTCTCACAACTACGTCCTTCAGACCCTAACACCCAAATCTGGAAGATTATTCTGGCCCCGCTTGAGGGGTACATGTATGTGGTTATTTTGAAGTTCTCCTGCTTCCTGGCAGAAGGGACATATGAGGGCTACATAAGATATGATTAGGGATTAGGGCTTCCGAGTGTGAAGTGGTTCCTCTGACTCTTCATTCAATTGTGCATAGCGAACTTAGCGGACACGGACATGTTTTAGCCTTGCTGGAAGAAGAAAGAAGTTGGGTTTACGATTTTGGCGGATTCCGATACTAAAGATTGCGGTGCTTTGGTCTCTTTCTTGGCCCCCCCCCCTTTAAGGACAGCCCCTAGATGACAGGCCTAGTGACTTCATTGAAAAACCCCAAAGCCCCAGACCTAAACCGCAAAGTCCAAACCCCCTAAACCCTAAACCCACCTGCAACCCTGAGCCCTGAACATTCAAATCCCTAAACCCCCACGACCCTTAGCCTTCCAGGCACCTAAACACTAAACATCCTATTGCTTCAAACCTTAACCCCTAAAAGCCTAAACCCTTACACCCCTACACCCTCAAACCCTTAAACCCCTAAACCCCTGAGCCCTTTCCAAACCCGGAATCGACGGCTGCATGATCCGGGCTCCTGGCCCTGAAAGCTGCTTCGAGCATAAACATAATCAGCATTTGATATTCCTGGCATGAGGTTTGGGGGCATGGGGATATTGTTGGATATGTTTATTTATATATATAATGGGGTTATATACAGTCTTGTATAGGGATTTACAGGGAGGTGGAAAAGAAAACGGAAACTACTGTTTGGGGTCTAGGGTTGAAGGGTTTATTGGGGAGGTGGGTTCAAGGTTTTTGGTTCTAGGGATGTGGGGTTTCAAGGTTCGGGTTCTAGGGATGTGGCTCTGGGGCTTCGGTTTATAGACCCTAAACCCTAAACCCTAAACCGTGATTTGAGGGTTGACGGTTTGGGGTTTTGACTTTCCAGTTCTCGGGTTTAGTGTCTCAAGGTCGGGGACTCAGGACTACGTTATTAACGGGATAGATAGGTGGCATGTGGATGGTTGTCAAAATTATGGTCCCTTTTTTGGGTGCCCTAAATATTAGGTGCCGTATTATAATAGGGATCCAAAAAGGGCCCATAATTTTGACAACCACCCATGTACTTGTGACCAACTCCCAGAATCTGATCAATGTGGGTGTAGATCTTTCCAACATGTACCGGAGCGGGCAATTTCCGTGCCAAATAGGTTAGAAAGCATGACCACCGTACCTTCAGGCTCTGAGGCTATACACACGGCTTACTTTGAGGTTGAAAGCCTACAAACAGTACCTTTTTGGAGCCTGCACATACTTACTTCAGGATTGAAAGGCGACTATTGGGCATACCATGTAAGTTTGAGGGCTGGCGCGTTACCAACGTTGTACAATATCGGGACTTTGCGCGCGCTATTTGTGGACTCCATTTACAAACACGCCTACGTGTATATATATATATATACATATACATATATATATATATACCTACCTACATACATAAAAGTATTGATGGCTACACCAAGATGTCGATCCTCCGGGGATGACGGAATGAGGGATTAGGGAAGCTTCGGAGTTGAAGTTTGGGGGAAAAGGGTATGGCCCCCTTCTTGGTCATGAAGGTCCTTCAACAAACAACGCATAAGGCCTCAAAGCCTGAGCCCAACCCTGCATATGAGCTATAATCTAAACTCCTGGTATCCCCCTTAATCAGCCTATGTCCTTTTGAATCACGTTCAAGCTTTGAGAACTGCCCAAGGAGTTTCGCAAGACAGTCCTATACAATCCATGGGACCTCCTTAATCTTCTTGTAGTTCCCATGCATCCGTGGGGTCTCCAAAGCAGCCCCAACTTGAGAAGGACGTCCATAAGAGAAACTGAGAATTTCGGGCGCACCTGCATGGTACATAATCGCCTCGGTGGGTGTCCGGTTTGAGGTGTAGCGTTGAGGCTCAGTTTCAGGACTGAGGTTTCAGGTTTAAGGCTCGAGTTTGCATAGTTTCTGGGTTTTATGGTTGCTATGCCAGACTAAGATGGACCTATTTGGGGTGGCACACGGGCTTCATGGGGATCATTCGAAAGGCTGTCACGTTTGTGTACATGCTGTGGAAACCCTTATTTTTCCTGCATCACCTTCTTTCAATCTGTACCCTGGCAAAAAAAATCAATGAGGTGCACAATTTCCTCCGTCCATTGTGGGAACCTGTGTTTCAGCACAGGCTACTGACCTTTTTGTCTAGGCCTTGCACGAAGGGAAACACAACTGAGGCTTCTGAGGTAGATCGTGTCTTTAATTATGCAAGGAATATGGAACCGTAATACTGGCAATTATTTAATAGAACCCCAATATAACCCCAATATACTATGTTAGTTTCCATTTTCTTTTCCATTATCCGTATATACCCCCTATATATTCCCTATATATTCCCATATAAACCCTATATAATCCCTGTAGTTTGCATTTTCTTTGCCATTACCCCCTATATAATATTTGGCGACTTCACCTCGATGCACAGGATCCAAACTGTTGAAAATGGAGGAATCCCTGTTTGGATTTCAGATGGGAAAGGCCAAGGCAGAATGCAGAAGAACTGCTACTGTCGGAAGTTATATGTTTTCCATTTAGTACTGATCCTCCTTCTTTGTGATTGATACTAATATTCATCATTATTACAATTTGCGTCTGCTTTGTGCTACAACATGCAGCAACCATCATGCAGAGGGAGTTACAGTAAGCCGTGCAAAAAACTCCGTGGAAAGTTCCTAAACTAGCTGTTGAAAACTCCCTGCAAACCTTGTCAAATCCATTCAAACCCAGTATAATCGTGCTTCAGCACCATGAACTCGAAACCGAGGGAAATGCGTATTCAGCTTCTGCGCGGTGAAAACTAAGAGGTGCAAATCACCTGCAAGCGTTTCTTGCGTTGGTTGGTGCTTTTGTTGGTTGCACCCTTTTCTCAGGGCAAATCCTATCAGAAAATCCTCAAGCGGATGCAAGTGGCACGTGGTTGAGGGGTTAGGGTTCAAGCATAGAGCATAGCAGTTTTCACAAGGGCCTGAAGCTTTGGAAGGCGCAATGAGCTCTTGGTTTCAGAGGGCTTTTTCTGTTGCTCGGTGTTAAGTCGAGACATTGCTAAACCCATCTATTTCCCCATATACCCCTATTGGGTACACACATGGCACTTAAAAACTAATGAAGAGTTTCAGGCTTGTACCCCTAGGGTTGTACCCTTGGGTTTTGGGATCCTTTTAAAGGACTCTAGGGGACTCCATTGGCTCATATAAGGGCTACATTAGGGCTATATTGGGGGACCTCTTTAGGGGTACGACCTTACTGGAACCCTTGACTAAACCCTAAACCCCCAACCCTAAACCCCAAACCCCCAACCCTAAACCCCAAACCCCAAACTCTAAACCCTAAAGCCAAAGTGGTGGCGTTTAGGCCTGGCCAGCGAGGAGGCAGGTAGACAGTGGCTCCACTGCGAAGGGCCTTGGGAGAAAAAAGGGAATTCCTAGCGTTCTTGGTTTAGGGTTTAGGGTTTAGGATCTCCTCTCCTCAGGAGTTCCTAGGGTTTAGGGTTTAGGGTTTAGGGATTTCACGTACTGGTGCTTAAGGGGGCGTGAGGAATTGAATATAGGTACTACGGTTATAGGGGTGTATATGTGGATTACTATAGGGATCCACTCGCCCATTCTCCCTTAATTTAGGCGTGTGGGGCTTAAGGCTTCGAACTTCTGGTTCAAATCTTGCTCTAGCTTTTTTGCGGGGCTCGTCTCCCCTTGCCGTACTTGCATTTGTTGTTGCGGGGGCAACTTTTCCGTCTGCACGTACTTAGGGTTTAGGACTTTGGGTTTTAGATCTGCATTTTCGGGTTTAGATTTCAAGTCTTAGAACATGGAGTTCAGAGCCTAGGGTTTAGAGTTTGTATGTGGCTTCCACGTTAGTGTAAATAGCTTGCTGCTGTTTCAGGAAAACCCTGGAAACACACGAACTCTGGCAAGAACAACAGTAATATATGTTAAACCAGAATTGTGCGAATGCGGTAGCAGGATTCATCGTCGCAGGCAAAACGACAATAGCGAAGACGAACATTAATCCCAAAAAAGACTCTTGTCCTTTAGAAACGAGACTGTATCGGTTTCGAAGTCAATCTTGGGGCCTCCTGGAACGTCCTCAAAGTTGCCTACCCCTTTCTGGTACCATACAGGGCTATTGTTTGACATGTACTTGCATACGTGCTCATGCGCTTTAGCAGGGAAAAATAAAGCAGTATTGACAAACCAACATGGAATCAAGAAATAGCCCCTGGAAAAGATCACCGTCCATGAAGTGGGGCTCCTTGGGGTTCCTTGCTCGTGCAAGAAGCAAAGACCTCACAACCAGAACCTTAGACCTTGAAGCTCATGGTGGGCCCTGCTCCAGGAAGCCTTACTATTAATCCTTATTATTGGGAGCCAGAAAGGGTACCCCTAATTTTGGGAAACTACAACATCAGGACATTCAGGCAGAACCCAAAAAAGTCCAAGGATACTGCAGTCTCCACATGGCCCACACCTGTGGCAGGAGTTTGCCATACGTAAATGTTTAGGGTCTTTAGCTTAAGGGTATGGCACGCGGAGCTTCGCATTTAAGGCCCAAGCACCAAAGACAAAAGCTACTCTGCAACCTCCAAACCGAGAGAAACTCTGTCTGGGAGGACCCTCAGACCCCGAAACCCCAAACAACAAACTCGGGCAGGTGGTTCCTGTTGAGTGCCTAACCTCAGCCCTAGCATGGAAGCTGAATAGTGCCCATAAAACCTTGCTCGACTAGGTGCTTCCTATCACCCAAGTGGCCACCGTACTGGTGGGACTTTAGCTCGTATGGGTTTACGAGTCAAGGCGCAGGCTGTTGGGCTAAACATTTCAGAGTCACTCTCCCCCAAAACCCCATGACCCCCCTTTTTGCAGGACAACAGTCCACAAGATACCTCTTTTCAGGTTCCTCAGGTCCAGGGTCCAGAGCTTGAGGGCTTCACGCCTGAGAACCCCGAGGGATGCTCCACACAAGACCCATCAGCATAATACCGTTGTTTATTGGGGGTAATAGTTTTGTTGGGGGAGGTGAGGGTTTTTTGTAGGATGAAGGGATGACAATCCCCATAACACCACCCATGACAGCCAAGTAAGCCACCACTTATCCCATACAACCCACACATCCCTCTCGGTACAACTTCATATAACGCCTTCTTGAAAACCCTTACTGAAACCTGAAAAGCAAGAGTGGCCCCTGACCCTACCTTTTCAGGAGTGGCTAGAAAACAAAACCATAACTAGTCAAAACCTTACCTCAACCCTAAACCTAGTTCCTAGGCGTTGTCCTGAACTCTAGACCCCAAAGCCAAAGTCCTACAAAACCCCTGCCCTCGAATGGTGAACCCTTCAAGGGGGCTATAGAAACCCTAAACTCTTACAGGAGATTGAAATCAGAGCCCGGCCTATACTTAACGGCCACGACCACCGCTGCCTCGCGCACTGGAAAAGATGAGCTGAAACGAACCCAGACCCTCAAAGGGATCTACAGGACCCATTTATGGTTAAGTGCTAAGGGCTAACGGATTTAGTTAGGGGTTTTGGGGTTTAGGGGTTTAGGGCTGAGGAGCTTAGGGGTGTAGGAGATCAAAGTTTAGGGGTTCAGAGTTGAGGGAACTAAGTTACCATGAGCTTAAGTTACCATGATCTGGGTATGTGGGTAATGAGAGGGTACGTCCATAGAGGGTTAGGGTATCAAGGTCTGGGCAGAAACGTTGTAATTTAGGGTGTAGGCTGTACGATTTAAGGCTTAGGTTGCTGGGCTACGAAGCTTTTAGGTTGCTGGGTTATAGGGCTTAGCATATGGTGTCAAGGGTCTAAAGTACAGGTGCTAGGGATCTGAGATTGCGTTTCAGGGCTTCAAATTCTAGGATAACAGCTCATGCGACAAGATTTAGGCTCAATGAGAATATGTTACCATGAGAGCTAAACCCTAAGTCCTAAGCCCTTAACCATAAGAGTGCGGTCCATTGCTTTGAGTTGAGGATGAGCCCAAATACCAGCAGAACACTAAAACTTTGAGGGCGAAACTTTCCACACCCCTAGACCATATGAGCTACAGTGAAGATTGCCCATATATTTCATGGACATGGGTTCCTACAAGGGATCATTTTAAGCTTTATGCTAAACTACAAACAGGACCCCTATGATCAACTTTCATGGTTCCTTGGTAAGCCTAATGCTGCGGTGATGTACTGACAGTAGCTAATATGCTGATGGTCGGCCTCAAACTAGAACGTGTCTTCTGACTGCCTCCATGGGAACAACTTGCAGGTTAAAACAGCAGACATGAGGCCTTGATACTGTACCAGAAAGCATGACCTGTACAAAACCCCTCCTAATCCATACCATACAGCCCAAAACCGTAAACCCTAAAACCATGACCTTCACCACAGGCAACTCAGGGCATCCAAGTAATAAACCCATCTGCAAATGCTTCCTAAATTGAAACGCCTCAATCCCAAACTTTAAACCTCTAACCCTGGATCCTGAAACCCAAGTCTGTCTATAACCCGAAATCGTTTGGCCCTAAACTCCTAACCCAAAATTCTGAAACCCCCAAACCCTAAACCCTAAACCCTAAACCCCAAACCCACTGCTTTCAGCATTTTCAGTCCTGAAGCGGAGCAACTTCTCCGCTCGGGCTACAGCACCGCCGTGCTTTCCACCTCCAGAATCTCAGGTTAAGGTTTAGGGTTTAGGGTTTAGGGTTAGAACTGTGGGCCCCTAATATGGGCCCTTAGACCTTCTAGGAGGATTACTATTAAGGTTACATATAGGGTATATAGTAGGCAAATAGGATCCCAGGGTTATAGGCCCATACTAGGGGCCCATGGTTTCAACCTTACACAGAACGTTGTAGGCACGGGGGCGCGATTGCCCCAATAAGGTCTATATAGGGATTATAGAGTTACATATGGTCATATGGATTATATAGGGTTACAATAGGGCTTATATTGAGTTTAGGGATATTACCCTGATACCGGAGAACCCTGGAAAAATAAAGGAAAAACTGGATCTCTTTGCTGGTTGGGATTGAAGTTCTCGAGTTTAGGGGACTGGGAAGTTTGGGCTCGGGGTTCATGCAGGTAGGGGTTGCGGTTTAGGGCTCCGCTGGTTGCTGGCTTGAGATGAAAGGTCCAGGGTTTGGAACTGAATTGTGTAGTTGCAGCTGCAGCTGTCAGTGTGTTGTAGTTGTACGAGTAGAACAAGTACTGTTAGCGTTATTAAGCGGAGGAAGAAGAAGAAGAGCAACAAAAGTTGCTACTATAATTATCATAATCATAGTAGCAGCAGCAATTGCACAAGCAATAAGAATAAGGATGATGTTACAAATTGGCAATAATACTCGCAGTAGAAGTAGAAGTAGAAGTAGAAGTAGAAGTAGAAGTAGAAGCAGAAGTAGAAGTAGAAGTAGAAGTAAAAGTAGAAGTAGAAGTAGACGTAGAGGCAGAAGTAGAAATATCAATAGAAATAGAAGTAGAAGTAGAAGTAATAGTATCAGTAGCAGTAGCAGTAATAATAGCAGCAGCCGTGGTAGTAGTAATACAAGTAGGAGGTAGCAAAAGGCGGCATATGGCAGTAGGAGGTAGCTGGAGGTGGCAGGAAGTAGCAGGAGGTGGCAGGATGTGGGAGGAGGAGGAGCAAGATCTGTGCCTTCACGACTAATTCTGTGGTGCAGGCTAACAGACTGCATTTGGGCAGTTGTCGAATCGATGGACTTCATGGAACTTGCTGTTTTGCGGACTGCGGCATCGTGAGACAGCCCAAGCCCTGAACTATAAAGACCCTGAACCCTAACCGGAATATTGGGTTCCATCCAAAACGCCCTTCACCTTGACTGCGGCAACTACAAACGTCAAGGTATCCCCTCTACACTCGAAACCCACACCACTTCTTGCTTTTGCAAAGAGATCTAGGATCTTCACTAATGATCCGTTCAAAAACATCCAATGTATGCAACCACCGATATTCTGAGGAGACCTGTGTACAGCCATCAAACCTTTCAAGAAAATCCTAACCTCCAGTTTAAGGGACCAGGTGTCACCCCGCCTGAAGCTTCTAGAAGCAAGACTTTCTGCCAAAATTCTACCAATGGCCTGACAGTCTGGGGGTTTGGGGAGCGTTGAAAGGTTTGGGGAATAGGTCCAGGGTTGACGGTTCTCAAATCATCTCGTCGTGATTCACCATGAGCTTCTGCAGAGAAACGATCAGAAACATGGTCCCGACGAAGCCCAAGTGAAGCTGCAACCGACCTGAAACCCTACAAACAAAACCCTAAACACTGGTCCCTAAGCACGGAACCCTAAACCCTAATCCCTAAACCCTGGTCGCCTCCATGAATTCTTTCCATTCCCCCACCCTACGCAACAGTCTTAGAAGCTGAGTGCCGGTCAGTCCTGCCACTTCCAACGAGGATCCGTCCCCTAGTTAAGGGTTTAGGGTTTAGAGTTTGTCTTATCGGACCTTTTCTCCACAAGGGTTTAGGGTTTAGGGCTTGGGGGTTTAGGGGTTTAGGGTTTGGCTTGTCAACTTCGACTGGCTCTCTTTGGATAACCTTGAAGATTAGAAGCTTTACTTGGGGCGGGTCCCCAAAGTTAGGGGTACCTCTCTGGGGGCACCTAGAGTGAGGATTCTAATATTTGGAGATGAATATTGGAGGGTCCACTTATATGGGAAACCGCTAGTTATATCCCTCATTATGCTTTGGCAAGAAGATTTTTGAGATACTGATACAGCTCCAACAATGACCAGCGACACTTGAGTAAGATCCCTGCACACGCTTGATCGCCTCTACTCAATCCTAATATGCTTCCGTGGGGGAGATTCTCAAACCCTAAACCCTAAA
>CAJNIZ010045534.1:17073-44242 GCA_905231905.1 Symbiodinium pilosum
CTTTGGGGGGGGGGGGTTGCAAATATATATATATATATATGTATATATATATCTCCCTACACCCTGAACCCCGAACTTCTTTAAAGAGACTCCTAACCCCCACGCCCCCAGACTCCCCGGCCTGAAGCTGAGCTAATGGACGTAGCCAAGTTTTTGACCAGTTCCGGGACCTGGCATTCATCACAGCAATCTCACTTCCAAAATCATGATGACAGCAATGAGAATAAGAAAAACTCGATACTAAGGCTTGCGTGTTTGGGGTTTGCAATTGGCGGCTTAGGGCTTGGGATACGCCCCGGTTAGGGGTTGGGATTGGGGCTTGGGGTGTGGGATTTAGAGTTTGGGGTTTAGGGCTTGGGGCTTTGCATGTTCCTAAACCCTAAACCGTGCATTTAGGTTTCAGGTTGCTTTTGGGCTGACACTGCTTGTTATTGGCACCAACAGCTTTACGAATGTGATTCGGACTTTTTGAACCCATGGTTTGCAACTTATGCTGGAACTCCTTGCTACCTGGCTGATATGGTAGCTTCCTAAAATTAGGGTCATTTTGGAGTACCGTTCCAAGATTCATCCTGCCGAATCCATCCGTTTCGCATCTGTCACAAGGAACATGTAATGTAGTGTGGCATACACCATATAGTACAAAAAAATATGCAGCAATGAATATTATATGGTCTATGTTGCGAGTAAAGATTTTCGATTTCGCATGTTGGATGAAGTGAGCGTGCTGTAGACAGCGAACCAATAAGCCGGTGACCTGAAGTATAAGATTCAGTCTCTCGCAAGGGAGTCCAGGGGATCTTGCATCTCCAGAATCTTCCCACCTCTTCTGGCCCGTATCATCCCCATCTCCTTCTGCCCAATGAATAACATGCTGGAAGTTCTCAAAATTTCTCCGGTAGAATTCTGAATGGGATCCCCAGAATCTCCTACATAGGATCCATTAGATAACCCCCCCAGAATCTCCTTGTGTATAGGATCTATGAGATTACCCCCGTAGCAACGTCCAGGATCCGCGCATCGCTAGCGGAATTTTCTCCGGGCTGGATCCGATCCAAATCATCACAGCTTGACTGGCCTTGCCAAGGTGCTCATGCCCGTAACTCTCAAGCAAGTATCCTCCCAAAAAATAACATGGAATCACATAAGACCCTCTCCTTTGAGGACAGCAATCTGAATGAGAACTTTTCAGGTGTTCCATGTTAGCGACGGGAGCATATGTACTAAGACTCTTGCACTTTTCAAGCTTGCGGAGCCCCTGTCCTACAAGTGTCGCCCATTTGCACCCCAGAGCCTGCACCTTCTGGACTTCCAATAAAAACAGTAGCTGAGAAAGCTCTTCGAAATTCTTTTCCAGTCGAATGAAAAAGCTATGAAGCCTCCTAGAATGCCGCTGTAAAATCAGAGGATCCAAGAAACAGGCTTGCTCGACAAAGTCGACCACACTTGACAATGCATAATTCCTAGCGCCACCACCACGACTGCAACAATGATTACCACCACAATGATTGCCACCGTGCTGGCCACCTGTGCCTTGGCGTCTACTCTTATAGCGTACAATCATGCTCGTACTTGATGGTGTTGCTGTTGCTCTTGTACACGTCCTATTTTCGTTTCAAGTTCAAGTTATCCTTCCTTTGGGTGTTCCATGAAAGTTCATTGGCACTTATAAGCGGTGGGGATAAATCCCCTAACGCAGATTCAAACCAAAGCTACCCAGCTTAGATATGTTTAGATCCTGACTTAGAACTATCCATGAGGATGGCTGTTTCTGCAGACGTCTGGGCATCCGAGCAATCCGAGGCTACCCTCGAGGATCCCACAGACTTTGGGGTGTCCTGCCCATGCAAAGTTCTTCAAAGGCGTAGGCTTTTGGGTTTAGGGTTGAAGGTTTAGGGTCTGGATGCCTACGGCTCAGGAGTCAAGATTTAGAGGTTCAGGGGCTAGGGTTTTGCGGTTCAGGCTTGCAACATGGCATCCCTATCATATGCTTGCGAATCCTTCCGATTCTCTGGGAATCCTTTGAGGGTCCGCTTCTCCTCAAAAGACTCTACTCAGTCGAGCGCTTCCTCTGAATTATAGCAGTCAAGAACAAAGGTTCTCGTGATTCTGAGGGATCCTCAAGATTGACATCTTGCTCCCGAATTGAGATCTGCGATACCCCTCTTTCAATGCTCCAACCCTACGCCTCGACACCCTCAAAAATTTATTCACATAAACCTGTGATACTACGTCAAGAGTCTCAGATCCCTCTCAAGTCAATTCCGTAAAGACTGGAGGTAGCTTCAAAGCTACTGTATAGGGTGTTTGGGAGAGGGAACGGGTCCGGATTTAGGCCTTAGGGTTCAACCAAACCACATCAGGGACCTCATGTCCAATCTTCATGGTTTCTTGGTAACCCGAATTTTGGCAGAATCTCATATGATCTTATAAAACCCCTATATAACCCCGAACCTGAAGCCTACATTCTATATAACCCAAGATATAACCCCTACTGAACCCCCATATGGGCTGTAGTCTAAACACTTAGTATCCCCGGAATAACCCGTGTAGTAGTCCCCTATATAACCCTCTTTAAGGAGTTTAGACCCTAAAACCCTAATCCCTTAACCCTCTATAACCGCCCTTAGACCCTAAAACCTAAACCCTAAACAGTACTGTCCATTCTGTTTTCCATTAACCCCAATAAAACCCCATATAACCCATATTACCCCACTGGGCCCTACAAACCCTGGCCCAATATGCTATAGTGGTTACTACAGTCCCTGTGTGATCGTTTGGGTCCCTGCACAGGCTTCCTCTGGCACAGGGAAGCCAACCTGGACGTCGCGTCCAGGGGGAGACCTGTGTCCACAGCATCTAGGTTGTATAGGGCTTAGGGTTGAGGGTGCGGAGTTTAGGGTTTAAGGTTTACAGTTTAGAGTGTAAGGAGTTTAGGGTTTATGGCTTAGGCTTTAGGGTTTTGGGGGCTGGGGGCTATATTGGGATTACGTAGGGATTATGTAGGGTTATGAAAAGGTTATATGTACGTAGGGTTATGTAGGGCTATATCGGGTTATGTAGGGATTGTAATATAAGGATATAGTTCTATAGGGATCCTACAACGTTTAGGGATATTGCCCAGTAATGGAAAACCCAATGGGACAGAGAAAATGGAAAATAAAATGGAATCTGGGATGGTAAGGATCCATGGGGGTTTCTCTGAATGTGCCGATAGGAACTCTAGGGATCGGTAATGTTTTGTGGCACCATGGTGGCACGAAACAACAACGAACGTAATCCAAACAAATGGTAAGCGTAAGGGTCCAAAGGTTACAACTGAATCACGGCTAGAATGCTTTTTGTCGGTAGGTCGCATGCTTCAGTGCTTGGTGTTGAAGATCTAGATGCAGCGTATTTTAGCTTAGTTAGCGCTAGGATACGTTCAAGGTTCAGGCACTCTGCTTCAGTACGCGTGATTTAAGGTGTGGAGCTCAGGATTTAGTAGTGGAGGCTTTGGATTGAGGCTTGGGGCAGTGGAGAAAAATGAATGCAACAACATTGAGATAAACATTATCAGTGCAAGACTACCTGACATTGGTAAGCATCAGAACAAAGCAAATGCGCATGAGAATACTCATCATTCCTAGCATACTTACACAGTACGCGCAAGAGTCAGAACCATACTCATGCCTTTGCCATACTCCCAAACTCTGACCCTAAACCCTAGCAACAAGAAAAACCAAGAACGGCATCCAGGCCTGGGAAAGTCTGCGTGAATTCCTTCTTTGGGATCTGAAGGAGCATTTGGATCCACGACCACCTGGGTCGAGCTCCCAGTTCCGAGTTTTGGAACCTACCGTGGATGGACAGAATCATATGTGTGTATATATATATATGCATATGGAATATAGAATAATTCTACAATAAACAACAAGTGTTCCTATATACCTATAAGTAGATTCTCTAGCAGCAACCCAGTACACCCGCAAATCACAGTATCGGGGTCCCTAAGTAGTGCAAGATCCACTACAGCATGGATTTTGTAAATGGGGTTGAGAGTTGAGGATTTTGGGTATGAAGGGTTTGGATTCAGGATGTTGAACAAGGTGTTTTGGAGGTTGGGGCGTAAGGTTTTGGATGGTAATTTTCCGCACTGTCCTCACAATATCTGTTGTGATTTTTCTGGAGAAAAACCTTGAACCAGCCAAAACCTTCCCAAAGACACAGCTCAAACAAAACCACCCCCCTATTTGAGCCATTGTCTAAACTCCTAGTATCCGCCCTGTAATGATCCCCTATATAGCCTCCTTAAATGAGTTTAGACTACAGTTCATCTAGGAAACCTTTTTCAGGGAAATTTTTTCGAGCCTCCATGTCTCGCATGTGCCGGTGATAGGGGAAGAGGCACCAGCACCTCAGCAAGGACTCTCGTCTATAAGAGGCCTCTTCTCAGGTTCCATGTCAGTGGTGAAGGGAGGGCAGTAATAATCCCTATCCGGTTTAGGGTTTAGGGTTTAGGGTTTAGGGATTAGGGTTTAGGGTTTAGGGTTTAGGGTACTGGTACTAACTCTGCATTTCATCTATGTATCAGGGACATCGGAGTAACCAAGGTGGATCAGCTCCTACCTTGCACTCTGAATCCCTACCCTCTGCTCTGGACCCCAAGGTCTTCTACATTAAAACTTCGACCCTAAACCCTCCACGCCACTACACACCTTCCAAAATCCCCAAACTCGCCAAACTCTGAACCCTTCACCCTCAACCGCGAACCGTAAACCTTAATCCTAAACCTTAAACCCTAAACCCTTAACCCTAAACAGTAGTTTTCATTCTCTTTCTATTCCTAGAAAACCCTATATATCTCCCAAAAACCCGGTTGGGGAATCAAGGTACAACAACTGGTTTGGGATCCCACCCTTGTGCATCTTTCCGAGGCAGACACCATCGCTCCTCGGACTCCTGATAGCATCTAGGGCTTAGGGCTTGGGGTTTAGGGTTTAGGGTTCTGAGTTTAGAGAGGGTTTAAAGGTTTAGGGTTTAGGGTTTAAGGTTTTGAGTTTAGAGGGAGTTTAGGGTTTAGGGTAGAGGGTTTTGAGTTTAGAGGAGGTTAAGGGTTGAGGGTTTAGGGTAAAGGGTTTTGAGTTTAGGGGGGGGGTTAAGGGCTTAGGGTTTAGGGTAAAGGGTTTTGAGTTTAGAGAGGGTTAATAGTTTAGGGTAAAGGGTTTGGAGTTTAGAGGGGGTTAAGGGTTTAGGGTTTAGGGTAAAGGGTTTTGAGTTCAGAGGGGGTTAAGGGTTTAGGGTAAAGGGTTTTGAGTTTAGAGGGGGTGAAGGGTTTAGGGTTTAGGGTAAAGGGTTTTGAGTTTAGAGGGGGTTAAGGGTTTAGGGTAAAGGGTTTTGAGTTTAGAGGAAGTTAAGGGTTTAGGGTTTAGGGTTTAAGGTTTTGAGATTAGAGGAGGTTAAGGGTTTAAGGGTTTAGGGTTGTACACTCAGTCAGTTGTTGTTCATACTCCTGCAAACTGTCTTGTTCCATGACGTGCAGTCACAGTACAAAAGTAAACATCCGCTTGCCACCACACCTCAGCTCCCGTTCTTCGATATTGAGTTTGCAGATGACACGGTACTTGTAGCAAGAACCCAAGAACAGATGCAAGATCTGTTATTGCTGGTCCAGCAGGAAGCAGAAAAATCTACATCTTAATTTGGACAAAACTATACTAGTTCTGTATAACTCGGATGCCTCAGTTGTATTTAGCAACGGCGACCCGGTTCCCAAAGTTTCCTCTATTGTTTACTTGGGAGGCCTTATTGACAAACATGGTAAGCAGGACCCGAGGTTCGGCGACGCATTGGAGAAGCTAGAGCGGTTTTCCACAAGCTAAAGAGGGTGTGGAGGCATGCCGGCTTGCAAATCTACCGTTCCTGCGTGGTATCCAAGCTCCTATACAATCTTTCCACGCTGTGGCTGACAGAGACCCAGATGAAACAAATTGATTCATTCCATTACCGCTGTTTGCGTTCTATTGCTAACATTCCTACCACGTGGGGTGCCATGCAGATGGGCGTAGCAGGGACAACCAACGAAAGTATAAGGGAAATGCTAGATGAGACCTTGCTCAGTGATGAGGTGCGACTGCATCAAATGAAGCTTTTAGGACACATCTTAAGAAGGCCCCAGGACCATCCAGCGAGAATTTTTGCAGCCGCGTATCTGGGGTGGGCCCTACAGGCCGGGAAACAGGCGATGTAAATGGGCGGAGCAACTGCTTGCCGTGGCGATGACCATTTTTAACGACCATTTCTTTCGGGGGGGTGGGAGCGACAGAGACATCAAACGTAAATTATTAGAAGTGGCCGCAGACAGGACGTGGTGGTCCTCAGTGCTAGGCGCTACTAGACAGATTTGCCGTCGCCAAAGGGTTGGGAGAGAGAGCGCCCAAGGCGCTTAAAAAAAGGGTTTAGGGTTTTGGGTTTTGAGTTTAGGGGGGGGTTAAGGGTTTGGGGTTTAGGGCAAAGGGTTTTGAGTTTAGAGGAGGTTAAGGGTTTAGGGTTTAGGGTAGAGGGTTTTGAGTTTTGGCTGCTGGCTTTTTTCTCTATCGGGTCTTTTCCTAGATGCTCAAATCCCTCATGGTTTCGGGGCTTATGCGTTGGGGTTCAGGTTGTTGGGATTCGGGAATAGAATATAGGAATTAGGGGTATAGGTATAGGGCTTATTTTTATGTCGGGGTGGTAGACGGATTGGGCAAGAGACCTCCCTATCAAAGAGTGCAGGGTTTTGAAAGAAGGCAGAGAGATTGCATACACACTTGTCCTAAAGAGTGCGCAAGGCCCAGAAGCTCCTCATCATGATCCAGGCTTTTCTCCACAAGCCTCACAGCGAGGATGCAAGACAGGCATCCTAATGAGAGATGCTGCCCGATTTGTAGCATTCTGAAAGATGCTATACGTGTTCCTGCCACTGCTTCAAGGTTGTGAGGCTGGTACCTTAGGCTTGTACCCCTGGGTTTTGGGATCCTCTAAAGGGACCCTAGAACCCTAGCAGACTACATTGGCGCATACAAGCGCTACACTAGGGCCATCTCGGGGAAACCTTTTAGGGATACGACCTTAGGGGTAAAACCCAGGAACCCTTGACAGTTCTTGATGTCGGAGCTGGCAACTCTACAACCCTGTTTCTGCTCAGGGCAAGGCGGATGTGTGCAGCTGACTGCAGCCCAAGGCTTTGCTAAATGGCAGCCCATTGCCTCTGAGAGCTCAGAGTTTGCGGTTCTTTGGTGGGAGCTTGGGAGGTTTCAGGGTTTTGGGGATTTGTGGATTAGGGGCTTTAGAGTCTGAAGGTTTAGGATTATTTGTCCAGGTTGAACTTAATCTCCGTCGAGGCAGTTTACACTCATTCAAGGCCCAACCCAATTCAAGGCCCAGGACTAGGACCAACGAAAAACGTGAACCCTAGAGCTCAGCAGGTTATGGTTTCAGGACTTGCGGTCTGGGGGTCTACGGAATCAGGGCTTAAGGTGTATCTAGGGTTTAGGTTTTTAGGTTTTAGGAGTTGTGCATGGAAGGATAAAGAACGGCACTGCAGCAACAATTCGTACTGCTGCGTCATAAAATTGCCGTGTATTACCGTGACGCGTGCTGTTACTCTTACACGTAATACAAGCATTCAAGGTGCCAGATTTAATACTAGGGGTTGGGGGGAGGTATGTGGTAGTCTCCCCAAATTAGGGTACCCCAATATAGACCCCAATGTAGTTTTGTCCTTCTTATAGAAACCCGCAAAGGGTATCCCAACTTTGGGAACCCCATTTAACATTAGCATGAAAAGGTTAATGTGGATTGACCATCGGAGCTACAACTAAGGCGACTCCAAATGTAGGGGTTCCCAGAGAGCAAACCATCATATATGGTTAATTGCCAAAAACGGGCTCCCTGTCTAGGTGCCACTAAATACGAGGTGTTACACTGGGGACCAAAAAAAAGACCACAATTTTGACAACCTACCATCTTGCACCTTGACAAACTGGACCTTGACATTCAGCGCACTCTGAGGCAGGGTCCCGCACAGGCCCAGCTAAATTTGCTGGGAAACTTCCCGCCCGCTCATGATGGATTCATGGTGCCTCTAAACTAATACCTCGAAGCCGCAAGGACACCCCTCACATTGCATGCGGGAATTTCAAGTTGGCACATGCCTATGCCTGTCCACTGCACTCCAGTCCTGCAGCCACCTCTTTTGAACATGATCAAACCAGTATGCCCGAAGCATCCCTTACTTGCTCCATTGCCGGCCAACCCCTGATGTCGAGAGAGAGCCGAGCCTTAACGCGGCTCTCCTTCTGCAGCAAAGCTGCTAAGGCCACAGAGCAAAGATGCTAATTCAAAGAGGGGCAGCTGTACAGGCACCCAGATTCAGGCCAGACAAGTCAAGGAGACAAGGCATGAATGCTTGGCGCACGGGTCCGCGGGAACTCGGGAACGGTGCGGAGACCTCACTTCTTCTCACTTCTTCTCACTTCACTTCTTGCGCTGTTTCTCCAGCCTTCCCGGTGACAAGCTCAGGATCACATCCATGCACAGGTGCTGGCTGGTACGCAGCTACATTCACTGAACCCTCCAGGCACACGAAACACGTCTTTTTACGAATGCAAGCTGCGGTGGTGAGCCGCATGCTAGTGCAGCGGCATGATTCTTTGAAGCTGGATCTGTATCATGGGGGTGTTATCAATGCTTCAACATGGTCCAGAACTACTTGCACCTTCCTGGAGCTACTAACAGCAAAACCCCCAAGAAAAAGCTTCCACGGAATCTTAACATGTGGGTTCGGGTCCTTTTGCGAGGGTCCCCTGGAATAAGGAGTACATTGTCTTGGTGTCTGCATTCTGATATGGAGGGGACCCCCACGTTTAGAAACACCCATATGTACAGGCGGGCGCGCTGTTTCCCATTGCTTCGAACGGGGAGAGCAAAGTCTCACCTTTAAAGTTCAAATGATTTGAGACCAGCTATGCGGGTTAGGGCTTAGGGCTGCAATACTTCAGGAAGATCATTTCCTACTGGCCTCGGGTTTAGGCTGCCTCAACTATATCTACTTCGAATTCCTGCATCTGAAGGTCTGTTTGCTCCTTCTGGTCCTTCTGCTCTTGAAACTTCTGCAGGCACTGCAGCAGAGGCAAGTGCTGCTCAGAAACTGCAAAACTATGAAATGCAGAGACACTCGCCGGACTGGCTGCGGCACTGCTAGTTCGGCGAAGCTTCGCAGCCAAGACATCTGAAGCTCCAACCTGGGTTGCAGCTAAGGTGTCCAGATTTCTTCTTGAGTATAACCCAGTTTCAACTAAGGGGGGATTTCAAAAATACACATTCCTGCCAAGCAACAGAGAGCAAAAAGGGCCGATCGTGCACCCCGAGCAGCAAAGCTAGGTGAGATGTGTGCAGTTGTCTGGAAGGCACTGCGGGGACGGTCAACAGTGACCCGGAGGAATCCCAAGAGTGCCCGGTATCATCCTTTGCAACCTCAACCCTCAAGGTCCGGAGGGATGGAAGCAGGTACCCCACTGCCAGGAGATCCCGAAGGCCAGTGCTACAGAAGTGACGGCTGACCCTGATCAAGCCTTCAATCCGTTGCCCCGGCCGCCGGCTCATCCGGCCAAGGGCAATATTCGGACTGCGCACGAAGAGACGCCGCAGACCGGGCGCAAGGCGTGCCAGAACCGAGAGATCACATCGACAGTGTGAGGAATGCCAAGTGGAGCCACTGCCCCTCACCACTGCAACAAAACTCAGATCCTTCAGCTTCTTCAGCTGCGGCTGCTCTGCCTCGGAGCCTTCCCGGCTCTCCTTTTTCAACTCCCTAGATTCCCGGCGTGGGGACAGGGCAGCAAGGGGCAGCTCCAGAGCTGGCACTGCGTGCCTACCACGAGACTCCCGCTCACGCGACTCGCTGCTGACTGAGGGCTCTTGACCCTCCCCCTCCCTTGGCTCCCTGGGCTCTCTGGGCAAAGGTCCACTGCGCTCCGAAGTCTCCGCCTGCTCTGGCTGCTCTAGCTGCTCGGGCTCTGAAAGACGGGAAGTAACATCTAAAGGATTGGCCGTGGAGTCCAGGAATACTACCTCCCCCTCCGAATCCGTGCTATCCGCATCACAAGCTTCTGCATCCTCTGAGATGTCAGAGGCCTCAACTTTCAGATAATCACAGACCAGGCCCTCCAAGTTAGGAAAGCAGGTCAACCACGATATGGGAAGAGACGCCATGTGAGCTCCCGTGTTGTGAGAAAAGCTTCCGAGGTTGAAATAGGGGTCACACTCGATAGTCAAGAATCGTAGCGTGGGCATGTGGCATCTGGACTGACAGAAATTCTCAAGATCCCGGCCACGAAACCCACTGAGAGACAGCTTCTCTAGGTTCTTGCATTTCGCCAACTGCAAAGCCAAAGCATTGGAACCTAGGCGGTTTGGCCCATGCCCTGCTATCTTCAGATAGCGTACACTGGCCCCAAACCTGTCCAGAAGCACGTTGAGGAAGGGCAAATCGTCCGGCTCTGGGATCAGGCTTCCTGAAGGGTTTAGGTTTAGGGCTTAGGGGTTTAAAGCTCAATCTGGACTTACCGGTGCTTTAGCCGCAATGAGGGGGGAGACCCTGATGTACAGAATCCACTCCCCACTGCCCCATAAGCCCCATAGAGGAGAGCTTCAGAAATCTGACAGATCGTTGCCTACAGAAAATCAAATTCCAAAAGCAAACAGGTTTAGGGTTTAAGGTTTAGACTGCCCAGGTGAAAATGGAAAACCACAGACAGCACTTCCAATCAGAAGCCAGCTTCCCCACAAGCATGGCTCCAACACGGCCTGCTGCAGGTTAGGCGCAGTGAAGAAAAAGCACCAACATGCTCGTATGGGTTCAAGTTTGGGGGGCTTCCACTAGACGAGTAAACGGATCCTAAAGTAAATCCCACGTCCTAGTAGGGTCCTGTTTCCTCAAACTCTGCTTGAAGGTCTTGGCCCTTATCTTGCACATGCCACCTTCCTATGCAGGTCTTGGACGCAACGAGCTTGCTTAGAACCTTCGAACTCGCACAAAACCCTGTTGCCAGTCTCACTACTACTTTCTACCTTAAACGTCTGCACCCTAAACTTTAAACCCTAAAAGCCTGAGGCAGAAACCCATCAGTCTCATAATCACCCCTAATTAAACCCAAAACCCTAAACCCAACTCTGAACTCAAGACCTCAAACCCTGGACCTCAATCCTAACCCCTTAGCCCTAGACCCAAAGTTAGGCCCTGAACTCCCAATCCTAGAAGTCAAAAGTCTAAAACATCCCAAACCCTGAACCCTAATCCATAAACTTAAACCCCAATCCCTAAACCGCCCAATCCCTAAACCCTAATCCCTAAACCCTCATCCCTAAACCCTAAACTCTAGACTCTAAAACCTGTCCACCTCTTGCCAGCGGCGGGCGGCCACCGCGCAGTCGAGGCGCTCTTTGAGGGAGCAGAAGGCCAGACCTGGGTACCACGTTTCCGCCTAGAGGTTGATGGTTTAGGGTTTAAGGTCTTAAGTTTAGGTTGGTTGGCTGGTTGGTTCAAAGACACATCTGTGTCATCCCAGGGCAAGGGCAGGAAGAGAAACACACTCAGGGGTGCTTGCAGGGTTGAAGGTCTAAAGTTTAGGGTTTAAGGTCTGGAGTGTAGGGTTCAGGGTTTAAGGTCTAGAGTTAAGGGCTTAGGGTTTAGGGCTTAGGCTTGTTTATGTATCGTTTTCCTCCCTGCTTGAAGTTTTGGGCTGTAGGGTTCAAAGCTTCAGGTCCAGGGTCCTGAAATATCCGTAACACCCTCTACAGACTCTATGTGGCCACGTGTAGGGAGCCAGGGCCAAAGATATAAAGAAAAAAACGTTCCAAAGCACAACCCAGATGCAGTTGCACAGCACATCCAGAGGCACTGGTATAGACGGCATAGACCGGCTCATGGAAATTGAAGCTGCTAGCCCAGACACTCTCTTATACATGGATTAGGGCATGTGTAGGAGAACAACCTAAACTCTACGTGCATATATCTATATATGCTTCACCCTCACAAGGCTGAAGATTCTTCCTTAACTGTCTGTTGAAGGCATCGTTTGCAATACCAGGTTCAGTCAAAGCCATCCCTGGGGTTGCAGGTCTGGCATTTAGGGCTTTGGGCTCAGGGCTTGCTCTGGTGTACTCTAGTCTTGTTCGCATGATGATGTTTCCATGCTTGAGCAATGACCCCTCTAGGGTTCAGAGAATAAGCAGATCATCAATCGAATCGATCGCAAATGATAGCGGCGCTGATCTCTACGTCTCTCGGGTACGGGCCCTCCAAGCGGGATTGGGTTCTTTTGGGGAAAGATGGCGACTTCTTGGCCGTCAGCCTCCTCCCATGTTCCATATTTTGTGGCCTTGCCTGCACAAGCCGCCAAAAGGGACCCATTCATTGACAACACAATGTAGCATGCTAGAAATATACCGACTAATCCTGAGGTACGAGTACACCTTGATTACTTAAGCCAATTGCCCACCTGTGATGCTTTGTCCTATGCCTCCAAAATTCCCGTTTGGTGTGAGTGGCGTGAAGCCTTTTCTAGGGTTGGAGCTTCAGAGTTAAGAGTTTGGAGTCAGTGTCTGAGGCTTTCAGGTGCTCCCTGACTTTGTTGCGCAACCAAACAACTTTTGTGTTGTCAAGGCTACTGCTAAGAACCTTATATGCGAAGTACACATGCCAACCACTTAGAAGACAAAGTGGGGACCGTATTGAGCGGCATTAGGAACCCTACGTCAGCCCCCAATATTCCACTCACGAAAATAATACCGCTGGTAGCTCACTCGGTCCGATCAAGCAACTAGGGACCATCAGCTCAAGCTGTACGCAAACAACGCTACTGTAAACAAAGCTTAGGAAGTAATGCGGGTCGTATTGGGGACGGGACCGGAAAAAGGAGCATCAAATGTCATTGCATGTCCTTCGGAGAATGGTCTGGTTAAACGGATGCAGAAGGCCTGAGGCGTTCCCTTACAGGATCAACATGACTCCGGAACACGAGTCACTAAACCACAGCCCAGCTCAGCCGAAGAAATAAAACATGTGGAAAGCATTTTGCACTGGCAATCCTTCTCCATCTCAGCATGGATATGCATTCGGTTACTCGTGTAGGTCCTGCTAGTACCACGAATCAATCTCAGCTCTTCTTGACATTGCAGTCTGATGCAGGAATTGCTGAAGCAATTGCAGACCATCTCAGCTTCACGTAGCTGCAGCTCAGCTCAGCTGGGGCACAACTTGCGAAGCGGTGGCGAAGAGCCACTACGAACTGCTCGATGCAAGCAAAAGAACTTGGAGTACAAGGCAATGTGGAACAAGAGAGCCGTGTTGCCAACCACATTCGATTCTGAGCACTGGGCACGGAACCTTGATCGTGCAAGCAGCGTACTGGAGGCTTGGCTTGAACAGATCTTTGCCATGCTGTGCTCGGCCTGGCGTCACTGTATGCAAAGAGCTGTTCTAGCTGCAAGGGGCAGGACCATGCTGGACCTCCCGAACTTGTGACTTGCTCAGCTTAGCCAGCAAATTAATCCGGAGACGAGGGGTCCAAATTCTCAAAGCTGTAGACCTCGGATTACTACATGTTCATGCAAATCTGTCAGACTTGAAAGGCGACGTTTCAAGATGGATGCCATCAAGTCGCTTGGCCATCTCCTTTTCCTTGCACCGGAGCTGCGGGCGGTAGCAGTACATCAAGTAGAGAAGCAGCCGCAGCATCCAGCTTCCGTGGAAAGCAAACGTTAAGCTCCAGGAAGAGATTTCCACACAGAAATGGCCTGCGTTGCTGTTAGTTAAGGAACTTAAACTAAATTACCATAATATGGGTATATGTTAATAGGTATCATCCTAGACCCATATTATGGTAATTGAATTCAAAGGGTTCCCTTATTCCAGTAACTCAACTTAAGTTCCTCAAAAGCAGCCGAGGGGCCTGCCCTTTAGAGGCATGCCTTGGCCCTTCACTGCCTCAGATCCGGCGCAGGGCTTGAAATTCTCCCTCTAAAGCAGGTATAGTAATAATATTTGTACTAATTGCTGTACTAGTAGTAATGATAGAAATAGTAATCATACTCGTAATAAGAACAAAAGTTGTAATAATCCTTCTCCCTCTGGAAGCATCTTGGAAGCAGACATGCCCTGAACAGGGTTTTGGGTTTTGGGTTTAGGAAATGTCGTCAGTCCTACGTTTGCAAACACATATGCCTCTTAGTTCAAAACACTTCTGGACTGGCTTTCAAACACACTGCTGCATCATGATGTTCATCGTCTCGCCCAACCGGACCACCAATGAATGTACTCATCAACAGTCCTGAGGAACCTCTCACCAATATTCTTGAGGAACCTTTCCTACAGACACCAAAACGCATGAGAAAGCCCTCCCTCACATCCGGCCTTGACGCAGACAGGCCCTTCCAGCTCCTGAATCGGGTTGCCCTTCACCAGCAAGCGGCGTCCGTCCAGGTGCCGAACACTCCGCTTGAAGCCGGTCAGAGCCTAGCAACGCGATTTAAATCTGCGTCTTACTACCCCGTCCACACACAACAGCAGATACATGCACCTTTTGACAAGAGGGATGTGTAGCGCATTCCATGCTGTGATTCCGTGCTAGTTTGGGAGAAGGCGAATATCAAGTGCCGTCACTATGAACCACCAAGAGTCCTCCGCAAGACTGATGTCCACTTGCATGAAGAGATCAGCGCCGCGACGTCTGAAAGTCGAGTGCTGAAGCCTTTCTTTTTGCTTGTGTAGACTGGAAAGATCCATTCAGGGCTTAGAGATTAGGGTTCAGGGTCTAAACGTTCCTACAACTCCCCAAGTGACCCAGCCCTTCATTCCCTACCAACAAGAGGCAAGAAGCTCATGGAAGACCACAATCAAATCCCCAGCTTCAAACCCTGGCTGCTCATCAGCCTCACCGGGCACACAGGCAGTACACGTATGAGCTCAAAATGATGGACCCGTTTTGGGTAGCAACGGTTATTACGGCACCTGGCATGTCAGTGCGCAAGTGGAACCCAACTTTGGAACTACACATATACCTTATGTGATGCAACCGGATTGCGAGGGGTACTGTTGGGTTTGGATTTACATGGAATCACACATCAAGTCCCACTTCAAAGGACTCTAGCCTTTGCTTGGCACCTTTTGGGGAATTCTAATTTTTTGACGAGTGAAATGGACCCCCCATTGCTCTCGCTTGAGCGAGGCTATTACAGCTGCTCCTCTAGTGCATGCGAATTACTGCGCTCATTAGAACCATTCATCACATAGGTATGGCTCTCAAGCACCCCTTTTCTACTTCTTGCGTTGGTTTCTGGTTGGTATGCTGCTGCAAATGTTCGGGCCTTCCCCGCAAAGCTGACAGTTTGGCCGTGTCCTGCCCCCTTCTCTACGAAGACCGTGATCTCTTCCTGCACATAGCAGATCTTCCTCAACTGAGACTTCTCTACAGGGTTTTGGCTCTACGGCGCCATGACTTTAGACTGCAATTGTTCTAATCAAAAATCCAAAATGCTTTCATCCAAGTAGACAACCAAGACAAGAAATCTGAGCTAGAATCAGCCTTTCCCATCCAAAACAGATACCACTGATTTCATGCAAGAGGCCAAAGCTTTCCGGAGCCCCCACATGGTTTGCACATGGGTCCAAAGGGAAGCAGCATCTGGCTGGATGAAGTTCCACTGCCGCCACAGGCATGGCAAGATCGAACCTTGTCTAAGCAAAACAGAAGGAATTTTTATGATGCTCATAGGAAGAGATACACACCACATGCACTTACCTGCAGCGATATCACGAGAACTGCAATGGCCAATAACAACACAAGGATAATATTGAAAAAACGATAGCAATTTTCACCTCAGAAGTGACAAGCAGCGCTGTCAACGCAGGGATTCGCAGCTTGAGGAAATGCAACCAAAGTGCAGCTTCAGAGGTGTCGACGACCTTCCGCTTCACCACCAAGGAGTGCGTGTGACCGCTGCAGAATTGCCTACAGGAAGGCATGTCACCACAAGATGCGGAGGTGTCTCAAAGGATTCTTGGGATTCTACTATTCTGCGTGCATGTAGGTCTCCCGAAAATTCCAGCTAGAAGCAAAAGTGGCCGGGCTGCTCCAAGGAGAGACGAATAGCCACAAACTTGTCCTTGCTTTTCCTCACAGATGGCTTCCCTCCAGTGCCTGTGCAGATTCAGATCTTGGATTTAGGGTAGAGGACCGAAGGTATCCCAAACCTTAATTGGACCTGGATATGGAATGCTTTCAGAAGGACGGGAGTAGGTGAGAGGCCGTCTTTCAGGTTCCATGCTTCCGGTAGCAACATTGCAGGCTGCAACAAGCAGAACGTAAGCATCCCTCTTGACCCCCGGTGATCGTTGTGACTTTGATGATTCTGCATAGTACCATATAGTATCATATAGTATAATACAGTACAGTATTATGCAGTGCTTGCTACTCCGGCAGATGCCTGCAATCAGTGTAACCAGTGCTGCCACCTGTCTTATGCCTACATCATTGATGTCATCGGTTTTGCCGGTGTTCACGCTGGCGAATGGAGTTCAGGATCCAACATTGAGGATTGAGGGCTGAGCACTTGGAGACTTACTGCTTCTCAAACCTTGGGTCGTCCTGCGCAGCCCACAAAAGTGACTACAGCCATAAACTTTGAACCCTATACCCAAAACAAGGCTGCATGTTGTTGGGACTTTCATACCTCAACTAGCCCTTCAACGACGTATGTACTTTTGAAAAAAAAGTAATGGTGTTCCAGCAAGCTTGCGTATGGAACCCCAATGCACCAAGACGTGTAGAAGAGCATGCAATATAAGAACCCTCCTAGTCATCCCGAGACTGTCGGCCTTGAGCCCAAACCCTCAGCACTCGACGAACTACAAGCCCAAAGCTTTTAACCCATCCTAAATTCTGTTTCCCAAATTCTGAACCTTAAACCTAAACCCCACCTCCCAAGTCAACACTCATCGCCTCTCAACAACATCTCAGCGAGCTCTTCCGGAGACGACGGGGGTCCAGTGTAAAAGAGACGGTCTCCTTCCGGTGTTTAGGGGTCTAGGCTTGGGACTGGAATATTGCACATTACTTGGCTGACCCCATGGGGGGCCTGCCCCTGAAAGATTCTAAAACACTACAGTGGCCGCATCTTCTCTGCTACTCCAAGCCTGGAAGCCATATGACTAGTGTTTTTTGGTGGTTGAACCGAGTAAGATTATGTTCTGTATGAAAAGTACTATACCCAAGAGGATGATGTAATCTTACTTTTTGGTGGACCATATATTATGCTGGGACGTCATAGTATCCCCAAATACAATACTGATCTCCGAGACCTGAAGCACGTTGGCTGCAGTCCTTTCACGTCATACTCCTTGCGCCTCTCCGGATTGCTTAGCACTTCGTACGCAAAACTGATTTCTTTGAACCTCCAGGGTCTGCAGGGCAACGGAGGTTTCACAACTGTTTCACCTGCTGGGAACTGCCCTGAACAAGCAGCTGGGCCTGGATTTAGACACTTCACTTGTCTGAACCCAGCTGTAGGCTTAGGGTTTGGGGCTTACATGTAATCCCTACTAATACATAATTAGTAGTTTCCATTTTCTTTTCCATTATCCCAATATAATCCCAATACAGCCCCAATATACCAAAGTAGTTTCCATTTTATTTTCCATTATCCATCTAATCACCCATTCACTGCAGCACTGCCGCAACAGATGAGGCCCTTCTCCTCGCCTTTCGGAGCTTCCACCCTTGTCCGGGTGATGGGTCCAAGCCAAACTCCTCGTGACCGTTGCAAGTCAGAAACTAGAGTCATGTTTTTAGGGGGCCCATGCTTGAAATTCTTGGGGATGAATAAGCCTATATTACAAAGAACCTTTATGTTGTCCAGAACAGTAGCTTTAAAGAGACAATAGGGCGTAACCTGATTCTACCTTGTGTGTATGAGTGTTTTCCATGGCATACCATGGCTCAACCACTCTTCATCTGCAACAACCAACGTATTCAAGCATTGATAGTCTGCCAATTCTTACTGAATTTCTATCTTCACCCGAACCCCCAAAACCCGAAACCGTATAGTAGCTTTCATGTTCTCTTCCATTGCTTTGATCCCTTAGGTCCTGAAAGCCTTCTTTATGTCGGACAGACTGGCCGTCTTTGGGAGCTGCAGGGCTGCGTACAAGGAGAATTGGGCTGGAGGCCGCTGCTGTGGAGGCATGGCTCGGACACGGATTAGGGTTTAGGGTTTAGGGTTTAGGGTTTGGGGGGGAAAGAAAAAAAGATTCCTATCAGGACGGCTGTGTTGTTGAACGGCCTTTTTTGAGAGCTTCGAGCTTAGGGCAGTGAAAGTAAAGTAGCAAAAAGCTCACCCACACAAGGCTCTCCTTAGAACCTTGACCTAGTCAAAATCTGCATTCTACCACTCTGCATTATACCTGCCACTTGAGGCACAATAAGCAGCCCAATTCGGAGATGATGTGCCTACATGACTCGTCGAATGACGCAACTGCTGCCAGTCATGGCACGCAGACGCGAGGCCGCTACTCCAGGGATCCGATCTCATCACCATGGAAAGGATTCCCAAACTTGGGATGGCTTTCTGAGGTGGTTTTATGGGTCCGTTGTTAGGATGACACGGGGAATATATTGTGAGCCATTGGGCAGTGGGCTTATGGTTTGTACACAACAACGGACGCTGTAGGAGGGCCTCACAGAAGTCAGAGGGCTCTGGCACTTCTCAATACTGTCAATCCCTGCCTAACTGACAGGCAAAAACTGCGAAGGGTATAACCAGAGAAACTCCTGTCTAACCTGCAAGAGCACAGCAAACTCTATCATATAGCCTAGACCCTAAACCTCTCAAGCCCGAATCCCAAACTCTAAGCCTGACTATCCAAAACCTTAAGCCCTACTTCTCTAAATCTATTATCCCAATATATACCCAACATATTATAGTAGTTTCCCTTGCATTTTCCACTATCCTTATAACCCCAATATATTATAGTAGTTTTTTCTTTTCCATTATCCCAATATACTACACTAAACCCAGAATCCCAAAGCCTAAACCCGAAGTCTCAAGCCTGTCTCGCGAGGTGGAGGCAGCCTGCAAGATGCCGGGCATTTCCAAAAATTCGGCTGGAGGTGTTTTTTACGACCGCCATGCGCCACCAACACTTCTACGGAAATAGTTAAAAGTCTCTGCTGAGCGCGTTGGCGCAGCTGCCAGCCGAGCAGGGTATTCTGGGTGCTTGGTTATGTATTGTTTGAGGCTTAGAAGGTCCACCCTAATATTATCCCAATATATACCCAACATATTATAGTAGTTTCCATGGTATTTTCCATTATCCTTACAAACCCCAATATATTATAGTAGTTCTTTTCTTTTCCATTGTGTGAGAGGAGTAACCTGGTTGAGAGGGGACATCCTGTGCAAAAGTAACCGGCTTATTGGTTTTGATCCAAACCTCCCTGTTTGAGATCGTGGAGTAATACGAAGCCTTAATGCCCACAGGCTGGAGGGGTTAGGGTTTAGAGTTTTGGGACAAGGGTGTCCGGAATTCGGATGTAGGGCTAGGGGCTTGTAAAAGAAATCCCAACACGCGCTACAGGCCGTTGTCATCACAAGACATATGTCTTTGCATATTGTCTAGCCCACATGGGATTTGAATTCGGAAGGAAAGAGGTACCCTAGTAAAGTATCAGAAGGAAGCCAATGCCGTGCCTGGACAAGTTTACGTGGTAACCGAAATGCCGACAATGGCTGACATGTTGGGTCTACCTTGTACGACATTTCGGGCTTACGGCGTGAAAGAGTAGTCGAAGTGAGATTGAGAGATTAGGTGATCCTCCCCCCCCCGCTGACAGCGACCACACAGGATTATTGCAGCGTACTTGGGTCCCTGCCTATTTGAGCTATAGTCTAAACCTCCTAGAATCCGCCTTAATAATCCCTGCAATAGTCCTCTGGACAATCCGCTACATAACGCCTTTTGAGAAATTTAGACTATCGCTCACTTGCCTGTAGCATAGGGAAAATCACGCAAGAGACAGGCCTTGTCGGCAGACTCTGCCATCATCTCCGCCGTGCCTGCAACGTCTCAGGGTACAGGGATGATGAAACTACTCCAAGAAAGACCGACGGCACCGAATCACTCTTGCTAATGTCAGGGTTCCTGATATAGCCCCAGAATACTAAGATGCTTGTGAGACTCCCATGCTCTTGAGCCTCCGTACGATCCTGAGCATGTTCTTCCTCTATACTCCTTTTAGAGCTCTCCGGATTCCCCACAGCCAATTCCATCGCCTGCGAGCGAATGCGCCGCAACAGCGTAGCAAGACATTGCCTTGCATCGCGCGACCTGACAGCGAACTGCCTAAGCCATGAAATGCTTTGTGTGGGCATCACCTGAAGCAAGGTGGAATTTGACGGTGATGATGGACATGATTACAATCCAGGTGGAGTAGATAGAAGGGGGATACTAGGAACTTCTCGCAGATCTCCGCAGATTTCTTTGTCCATTACTTTAAGGAGGCCTGGATCCACAAACAATTTTTTTTATATATCCCCAGTATAATAAACCCTAAATAGTAGTTTACATTTTCTTTTCCATTATCCCTTTCTTACCCCCAAATAACCCCAATATACCCCCTATATAATGCCTATTTCACCCACTTTAGTAGTACAATACCTCTAATATTACCCCAATGGGTACCTATATCCTGTCTCGGCCACCTCGGCAGTCTCGGAGACGTAACGGCAAGCACCATGGAACTGAAGGCACATGTCCTTGTGGCTGGTCCACATGGCGAGTTTGCAAATTTGGGGTGTCTGTTGGGAAGCTCCAAGAAACTGCCTAGAACAAGGATCGCGGCGTTGTTGGGTGCGTAGACGAGATCTTCACTTCTGAAAATGTCTGCTGAAAGAGATTTGCTGGGTAGCGGAACAGAACGTCAAATGTCGTGTGCACATTGCAGGGACACATGTCGAAGACTTCCACCCAGAATGATTTTGGCACTGTCTGGAGTAATTGAACCTGAAGTCCACCAATGTCCACTTCCACAGGTTTCAGGATTGAGCGAGGAAAAAAGAGCAGGAAAAAAACCGTCAGCCAAGGCAACTTGTAGGGATCCTCCTGAAGGATTGTATGGAGTACTACCCAAAGAAAATAGCGTTTTGCCTGAAAGGACACTAGAATCTACACTATTACACAAAAGTAGATAGTTTCCTCTGTATACAGCAACCGGTCAAGGCAGAATCCTGCAAGTGCCGCTTGCTCGTCTGGGCCACGTTGGTAGAATTCATCCAGCGCGAAGCCCCCTGCACATCCTGGAAACAAACGTTGGAAATGCCCCAAATCACGACAATCCTTCTTATACGGGCCCTCAGAGATCCTCAGAGTTTCTGGCAACCCCCATGCGGGTAAAACAAAAAAACGCTTCTTACAAAGGGCTGCCTGCCAAACATCTTGGGCAGCAGCCGCAGATGTAACCTGCACCAGGTTCCACATCTTCTACTAAAAGCTTGGGGGTTAAGGTTTAGAGTTTAGGGGTTTAAGGTTTAAGCTTTAGGGCGGTTCTGAGAAACGGGAAACCCCAATATAGATGCGAATGTAATGTAACCCTTACTAGAGGAACTCCCGGAGCAATCCCAGTTTCCAATTTTCTTTTCCATCCGATTCTCCATTACTGGAGTACTTTCCCCAAACAAAATAAATCCGGATATAACCATACATGTAGAACCGCAATATATACCCTGTTATGATATAGTAGTTTCCATTTTCGTTTCCATTATCCCTATATAACCCTACATACCCCCCTAGAAATGAAACCCTTAACCCTAACCCCTAAACCCCTAAACCCTAACCCCTAAACCCCTAAACCCTAAACACCTAAACCCCTAAACCCTAAAAATCTGAACAGCCTTCGCCGCATTGGAAGCTTTCACCATCCTCTGCACCAGGGCTGATCATCTTGCTTGGTTTAGGGTTTAGGGTTTAGGGTTTAGGTTTTTTTTGTTTTTATCGGACCTTTTCTCCGCAGCCCGAAGGTCTACGAAAATGCCCTAAGGCATGGTCCCTGTAAGCCGGCCCGTACCACCAGTCGCTTACACAAGAGCAGTTGATTAGGGTTTAGGGTTTAGGGTTTAGAGTTTAGGTTTTTTCTCAAGTGGGACTGGGGGAGTGAATGGGGAGATATAGGGGATGTATAGGAGACATGTAGGCGATATGTAGGGAAAATATCGGGGATATATAAGGGATGTATGGGGGATAGATGGGAATTATGCAACAAAATGATGGAGATTCCTACCCCGCCTCCCCTTAAGCACCTGCAAGTCGTGTACAGGGGAATCTGACACCCAGACACAACTCTGACTGCCTTGTTTTGAATGAAGCTCTCATCTGGGATGATAGTATTGGCGAAGAAAGTCCTGCATGACCTTAAGTAGAATGGTACCAAAATTACCCTGAAGCTGTAGATGGCAAAAATGCTTCATGCAGGTTGTTGCCCATCAACAGTAGTTTGATCTGATTTCCTGAGCCTTTTACACATACAATTTCATTGAGAAGAGAAGATACTATAAGGCACATGGGGGCTCCATACATAGGGGGCCCAATACAAACCTGAATCGACTGCCTCTATCCTTGTTTTCCAAGCCCCACATGGAGAAACTGCCGCTGCCTCCGCCAAAGCATTTGAGCGGCCCCAGCAGTTCGATTCGCGGCTGCATCTGCACCACTGATCACCTCAGCCATGGTGCAAGATTCATGGTGTATTTAGGGTTGAGAGTTCCAGGTTGAGAGGTGGTTCGAGATCCATGTATCGTTTTTTCCTGAATTTGGGTCCCTACAGGCAGTCTGTATGTATGTATATACTTCTATACCCACTTACCATAGGCACTCCGAGAGGACCCTTAATTCAGGGGGAAAATTGTTTTTTAATCTTTTTAATCCCTAATGCCCCAATGCAACATATGCCTGCTGCATCTCAGGATCTGACACTGGTCGCGCAGTGGAGCGCACAACGAGCAGCTTGCGACATGTCAGCCTGACGGTCACTGCTACGAGAGCTTCTGCTAGCTTTACTCTCATAGACTCAAGGCGTCCCACCACAAGCAACTTTAGGAACCAGTCTCCTGATAAGCTTTACATGCCAATTGGCACTTGGAGAGAATGAACTATGGATTGTTCGCCTGACACTGACGTCTGTACTCGCTGCCTCCACATCATCGTTCGTGTTCTTTGTTTCCTTGTCAATCCGTAGCATGCTCACCCACAACCATAGACCACTCTTGCATAAAAAAGCACATGCACTCAACGTCAGAGGCTGCGACACGCGTGCCACGCAAACTCAACGTTGCTGCGCAAGACCTGATCACACCTTGCATCTGCAGCGTGCCGCGAAAAGATTCATGGATTCCGCTCAGCCTTGCATCAAATAAGCCCCAGCCAAGCATCGAAAAAAAATGGCAGAAACACGTTCTGTTCTCATGAGGAAGATCATTAGAGATTGCAGCGGCCTTCGGATTTTTTCAGGGGGAGCACATGGTTTTATGTTTGTTGCTCGACTTGGGCGCGGACCGGAGAAGAGCCAAATGCCGAAAACTGAGTAAGCACACAACATATTCAACAGAATCCACATACAGCTCACAGAGATGCCAACCAGATTAAGTTTTGCACCTGCGATGAGCAGGTACCCAATCACAGACTTGCGCCTCTGGGGCAGCCTGGGCGAAGTTGCCAACCACATGCAGCACTTCGAGACTGAAGTCAATATCACGGCGGATGCCTCCACGACCGCCCCAAACTGTGCACGAACTCCATGGCCAGTGTCACAAGTCACCAAAACCAAACCTACAAAGCATGCAGTGCGTTTCAAAGCCGTGGTTCCACTTCTGCATATTAAGCTTTTGTATGTTGCCATCAGCGCATGAACCAGCTGATGCGAACATATTCATTCATGGGCTGCCAAACAAACTTTCTGCAGTTCAGTGGCAGGCAAACGATACGTGTCATCGAAACGCACAAGATCGGGAATCACGGAACAAAGCTGCATAGCAACTACAGTAATACGAAAAACTGCAAAATATGTCAAACCAGTAAGGGCTTAGCAGCACGGAACATAAACCAGAACAACTGTCAAGAGCAGAAATGTAACACCAAGCAAACAAACGGCTGTAGCAATGAATGCAAGCTTGTTCCGAACTCTTTGTTGGGGCTGTCCCAGACTTGTAACTCAGAGATTTGGATTTGCTTGGGTTGTTTTTAGTACGCTTCCGCCATGCGACGTGCTCCCCTCGCCGTGTGCAAACTGCCAAGTCCATGTAAGCTCTCCCGAATTTCATGACACGGCCTGGCTTTTATGCCCACCTGAAAAATAGTTAAACCCTAATTCACTGTTTCGACCGATCTACGAAACCTCGATTTGCTGCATTCGGGAATGCTGTGTGCAACAACATTGTGCCAAACACACTAATCACCAAGCCATGTGGCGCTGTTTGTCTTACGATGCCGTTGCTTGTCCCTCTTTTGTCTCCATGATGCTTGCTGAGCACCGAGGAATAAGACAACAAACGAGGGGGAGTCATATGGGATCATGTTGTGTTAGGCTGTACATGAAGCTCTGGGCATGCAATGCTGGCCTAATTACCAGCCGAGCAGCCGGGATGGGGAATGTTTCAATATGCCATTGGGGTGTCTGAGCATGTGCAAAAGACAAGTTGCCTCTCCACATGCCCTACAATGATTGATACTGCACCTGGAGACCGCTCCTATCCCGCCATTTCAACGCTCATTTGTCCTCTTCCAATGTTGGAGGCAAAAAAAACAACAGCAAATCATTGTTTTTTTCTTTATATCACGGCCCGGAACAGCTTGTCAAATCACGGAGCAATCCCAATTTCCTCGTGGATTTCTTGGTGTGCTAAATTGGGGGTCTGTAGTATGTCCTCCCTGACACATATGCACACGCACTGCAACTAGTTTGGGGAGATTTGTTGAGACGCACCTGGCCCTCTTGCGAGCGATTTGTGGCTGATTTGCCACCATGACACGGGGGCTTAGATCACAAAGCCATCCATAAGTTTTAACACGTTTTCCTAGAAACGTTCATTGAAATTCTCAGGCCCTTATTGGGCCTTGGGCAGGGAGGGTGGGGCACGCTTTTAGCGTAGCTTGATTTCTGACTGGAGCCCCATGTGAAGAGAAGACATGACACATAAGCACACCGGAATGCAGCTGATGCCACTGCTCGTCGGCTACCCTTGCTGCAGACGACTATGCATCAATGTACACCGAGCTGTTGTTGCATGAATAGAAGGGGCATTCATGAGACATCCCTCTCGCAGAGGCCTCCCCAATGTGGAAGCTTCCCGAAGCACCACAAACAGTCGTAGCGGAGCTTTTGACAGGAGGAGCTGCCGGTACGTTAGAAATGAGTGCTTGCAAGGAAAAACCCTGTCCAATGTTGACTCAGCCAGCTGTGGACATGTCCCTCGCCCCTTGCAATTCTCAGGCCCAACTACCAGCACTGGCCGAAAGCACATGTGCAAACGGACGCAAATGACCAAAAAAGAATCAAACCAATTAAACCAGCAGTGTGAATGTCTTGAAATTTCACCAGGAAGCCAGCACCACAAAACTGTCATTGCGAGTAGAGCAGACTCGCAGAGACCCGTGCGCGCAACATCAGCACCAAACATCTTCCAGCTGTTTGTCGGAGCAAGGCAGAACCCAAATGCGCTGCCCATGCCGCAAAGTGCCCGGAAATTGATGCGCCGAGTGATGGCAAATCCTCCTGTAGCACAAAAATAAATCGAATTCGAACAGCTTCTGAGCCATGAGCACCAGCAGGGTGCACATCATGCTTTTGCAAGCAGGCCTGCTGACAGTACCCAAGCTGCTGCACGTCCCGAGCACGCAGACGCACCCGCCGTCGCCGCAGTCCACGCGAAGGAAGGTCAGCTGGATTCTCGCTCGAGGGCACGAAGACGAGATGTACTTGGAGGCTCCCAGCCAAGGTTTCCAGTCTGTTGAGCTGGGATGAGCTACGGCCCTTGGCAGCCGCACCCAAGACGACAGCAGAATCCAAGAGCACCACCACCCTGGAGGAATGACGACGCTTGGTGCGGAGAAGCCATCGCAGGAACAGCACGAGAGCTTCACCTTCCAACACATTGATATGCGCAGGAAACTTGTTGCGCACGCTGAAAATGTCTGAGAAGTCCTCCAGCTTCATGTTGAGCTTATGGGCCTCGCCCAGACTGTCAACTCCGAGCGTTGAAGCAACTCCTCCATCCATGACCACGAAAGGTTTTTCTGCCACACGCGCAAGATTGCGCGCCACGGCGGCAGTAGTGCGCACACATGAAGCACCAAACCCATAAGAAGTACTTGCATCAGCAGCACCCACGAGTGGGAGAAAAGGTCTTCGGAGGTCAGCGCGCCAGAAAACCCCTAAGCAGACACTGCAAGCCAATTCTGCCACAACTTGCACTGGCAGCGGAACAATGCAATCATCGCCCGGCAGGGTGAACTTGTAGATGTCGCTGTAGACGGAAAGCTTGGACGTACCAACAAATCAAACCACTGAAGGACCCCAAGCAACTGTTGCACCTGCTTTGGAGATGCAGCTCTGCACGCGTGCAAGTGCAAGAAAGCATAAATCATGGCCACGAATCGAGCACCAGGCACATCCAGAAACTGGCCATTTTCTAGGTCGACTCCAACACAAGTGCCACAGAGCCCGTCGTTCACATCCTTGGCAGTGTTTCGAACTGCTCGCCTGGCCTGCATAGCTTCATCAAAAGCCTGCGCTGCCGGCAAGGTACCACCTTGGCCAGAGTTGCTGAAGATCATCACATCGTCAGTCGCCACCGCCGCCACCAGCTCAAAGGAAGCGGGGGTTTCCAAGTCACAAGCCATGAGAGAAGCTTCAGGTACGCCAGCCTCCTGACACACACTCAGCATCTCCTCTTGCGCTGTGTACGAGGACCGGGAAAACCCCATTGGCCAAACATGATGCAAAGGAAAAAGGGGGCCCAGCATCTGCTGCTCGTTCCGCGGCTCTATGCTCATCATGGTCTTTTGTCTTTGTTAGAACTCCATCGTGTTTCGCGTCAGCAGCTCCTC
>CAJNIZ010045535.1:2946-44242 GCA_905231905.1 Symbiodinium pilosum
ATATATATAGAGTAAATAATGGGGTTTCCCCAATATATTAACCCTAAACCCTATAGGGTTTCCTCAATATAGTATCTTAATTTAACTTCCTTAACAGCAACCCAGCAGCTGTCTGAGACCAGCGTACATGACCAAGCCATGCTCGGCTTTGGAGGTCAAGGGTTTAGGATGGAGGGTTTAGGGTTTAGGGTTTAGGGCTTCGGGTTTAGGGCTTAGGGTTCAGGGTGTAGGATTTAGGGCTTTGGGTTTCGGGCTTGGGGTTCATCAGAATGTAGGCTTTTGGGTTTAGGGCTTAAGGTTGGGCTTTAAGGCTTAGGGTCTAGGACTGAGAGGAGATTTAGAATTCGCTTTTTGTTGTTTAGGGTTTAGGGCTTAAGGGGGTATACATCGGTAGCGAACCCGCAGTAATGTTGCGGACGTACAGGTTACCTCTTGCGGTGAACTAAGTAGGTAGGTTATGAAACCCTAGTGTCCCTCTCTCATGAGTTCTTTCATAGGAAACTCTAAAATACTACAAAATCATACCCTAGAAGCCCAGTTAGCTGTATATTGGGTTCCTGTCCTTGGGCCCCTATATAAACTTATACTATCTATAACCCAAGAACCTATATGGGTACCTGGGCTTCTAGGGATAACTTGGGCTTTCCCCTACCCAGGTGGTGGAGGATCCCTTGTTACGGATAGATTTGCGGAAAGCTCCAAGTGAGCTCGAGCCACGGAGCGATAAAAAGGACATCCTGCATGCACAAGCTGTGGGTGCTCATGAACTGGGGTTTAGGGTTTCGTTTTAAGGAACTTAGGTTACCATAGCATGGATAAATAGCCAATGATATAGCAACTTAGTTTAGATTCCTCAATAACGAAGCAGTATCTGGTCATACTGTCATACTTGGTCAAGAGAGCTTTCGACAAAAAATCTATAGGGTTTCTACATGAAGCTATAGTCTAAGCTCCTAGCATCACCCTCAACCCCAATAGTATTCCCCTAAATTACCCCTTTAAGGAGTTGAGACTCCAGCTCACATGCTAGTCAGAGCTCAACACCCAGCGTGATTCAGCGCATGATCTTCTGAGGATTATAGGGCCCCCTGGTGATTATAAGTTGGGCTATAAGTAGGCCACAGTGTGCTGGTGACCCTAAGGGTCCAAGTACCTAAGAATTATATCCTTACCTAAAATCAATACCATAACTACCATTACCCAAATCCCGAGTACCCAACTATTGGGTACTTGGACCCTCTGGGTGATGCGTGCGGTTGCACAAGTCTCATCTACTGCAGCTGAAGCATGCAGGAGTATGCTTATGTAGCCAAATCTAAGGGTCCAAGGACCCAAATAATAGGGTCTTAGGGCCCAAATACATTATTAGTAATGGTATTTGGGCCCTTAAACCCTATGATTTGGGTCCTTGGACCCTAAGGGCAAGGGGCCTTTTGCTGTAGGGGTCTCGGAGGAGACTTTCGCAGCAGGGTTGGGGTCTTTAGAGGATTTTTTGAAGAGTTGTGGGCATGAAGCGACTTCGAACATGTGGGTTTAGGGTTTAGGGTTTAGGGTTTAGGGACCTTCGGGGGTCGGCCCAGAAAACGCATCTTACTTGGAGGGTCATGAGGCCTCAGCTAGTAGGCTAATAGCACCTAAAAAACGTATAATACCCCCGTCATGCCCCTTATTAGCCTACCTGCCACGTCCCCATATCCCTAAACCCTACACCCTAAACACCTTGACCCCTAGTCCCTAAACCCTCAACCCTAAACCCTCAACCCCTAAACCCTCAACCCCTAAAACCCTAAACCCTCGACCCTAAAACCCTAAAACTTTAAACCTTACTCCTCCAAGAAGGTTTGCAGATTTTTGGAGCTCGAGGCCTTGGCAACCACTTGTTGAACGCTCGTATCAAAAATACGAAGTTTGGATTAATGAGTACCTGGACCACCTAAAATGTGTAGATATAGCCATTTGAGCTGTTTTTAGAGATTTAGGGCTATCATTTTTTACATACTTTGGAGGGTTTAGGCGCCCAGACACTCCATCTACCCTCCATATACCCTGAATACCCACTACTAGGGAATGCTAGGGACTATCTTCCTCTATGTAAGGTACAAAGAAGGTTCTGGCACCGAAAGCTTGCTTTCCTACAGCTACTCCTGGAATCTGTAGGCTTGTAGGGTCTACTACTTAGGGTTTAGGGTTCAGGGTTTAGGGTTTACTGTACAGCTGTTAAATGCGGAGACCCACAGTTCCCAATGGTCATCCAAACACAACACGTGCTACATGTTAAAACCATAAGCCACCCTATTCCGTATCCCGAGGCCAGAAGACATTTCGTCCCCCTTAAGTAGATAGAATATGGGGTATATGGGGATCTGAACATAGTAAAAGCCAAAGCCATAGTCTATCTACTTAAGGGGGACCATAGGTATTGGGGCTTACCTAGACCCTCCAATGTAGTACCTTTTAGGGTAGTCCTAACCTAATGAGAATCCTAACCAAAAAGCCATACCGAACCCAAAAAGGAACTACATTGGAGGGTCTAGGTTGGGTACTGCTCCCCTCAGTAACAGTTGGATAATAAGTATGATATGGCTATATATAGCCCTTAATAGGACTCGTAATATAGACTGTTACTGGGGGGGGGGTTGGCAGTACCCAAGGTTGAGTGGAATCTCAGCCAAAGCGCTAGGCTTCTCGGGCCCTCAGCTCCAATAAGAACCCTAAGGCTCCCAAGAATCCATTATTGATGATAACTGTCCCTGAGGGTTTAAGGATGGGTTTAGGGTTTAGGGTTTAGGGCCCACATATCCATTATTGATGATAACTGTCCCTATTTAGGTGGACCCCCCCACCCAGTAATACTGATTATAAGGGATAATAGGGATTATATTAGGGTCCTCTTATATTCTTTTACAGTATTACAGGGTGGGGGGGTCCTCCTAAGTCGATACATGAGCCATTGTCTAAACTCCTAGTATCCCGCTTGAGAACCGCTATAGCAATCCCCTATATAATCCCCTATATAACCCCCCTTTGAAAGAGGTTAGGTTATAGCTCATATAACCCTAGTTAATCCCTAAACCAAAAACCCTATGAACCTTTCCATTCCAACTGCACCCGAGTTCCGGACTCTTCCAACCAGGCACGTTCCATCTGACGATGCAGGCAAGCTGGAACAAGCGTGTGGGGGAGAGTGTTCTTGCCTCCCTCATTGTGATGTCTACCCTGCGGACCTCTTGAGCATAGGGGCATCTGATTACCACATCCCTCTAATCTAACAATGTACCCACCACCCCTGCTAACATCATCTATTCCTCCGTACTATACTGGGTTTCATAAAGTGGGATCAACGGCAGAACTCTTTCTCTCCAAAGTGGACCTGATATTGTTTCATGCTGCCTTTTAAAAGTGACAAGTTTGGGGTGCGCAGATTGGCCGAACCTGGTGTCTTTTGCTCTTCCCTTTGCGGCCGTACGGTTTGGGTTCCGGGTCTTAGGGACGTACCATGCGTAGAAGAAGGGACAATGTCATATCGATCCGGATTAAAGGGGGCCCCAGAAGGGGAACCATAATGCTGAAAGGAATGCCAAATCTAGACACCTGGGGTGGCCTCCGTGCTAGCCAGCGCAACACCACTTCGCGGTGGCGCTCGGTGTCCAGGGGTCCCTGACACAAGCAAATGCTATCAAGTGAGGGGTTTACCCAGCGGCTTCCATGTAGTTCCTTTCGGGTTCTTAATGGTTGTTGAGGGAGGGGCTTTGATATGTTACCCCAGAAGGAGCTACAGTTTGGGGCGGCCATAAACCAAGTTTGCACGTCGTGCGGGAACGGGTTCCGAACGATATCAATTGTTACCTACAAAGATTGCAGACTATAATGAGCTATAATATAGCCTACTATAATCTACTATAATATTTGAGTGCCGTGGACCTCAAGCCCTGTTCTTGGAAGTAGCGTACCGGCCTTTGAAAGTATGAGCAGCTATAGGGCTTGAGGGTACTGTACATGGTGCCGCAGTTAGGGGTTTAGGAGTGTAGGGGTTTAGGGATTAGGGTTACTACATGGCTTATAGGGGTTATTAACCTACTTGCTAAGTCCCCATGACCCTCCAAGTACTGTACATGGTGCGGCAATTAGGGTTATGCTTTGCCTCATGACACAGGCTTCTATGTATCATCCCTGCTGCAAGGATCAGGGGACTTAGTAACTGCTTAGGGGTCCCTTTTCGGGGGTTCCTGTAATAGGGATAATGGAAAAGAACATGGAAACTACTATATCATAGTAGGGTATATGCCGGGGTTGCTTCGGATTCTAAGGGTTGCAAATAGGATTTTTTCAGGGCCAGAGCAAGATTTGTAGCTGAGATAGCCCCAACAACAAGGTCAGCTACGGGAATCATTACCTGACTTCTACACCGAGTTATGAGAGGCCAATACACCCGTGAACCCTAAATCCGTGCACCAAAAACCCTAAACCCCAAAAAAACCGAAGGAAAAGCCCGTAAATTTTCTGCACCCTGAAACCCTCAGCCCAACATCCTAAAACCCTACACCCTATAGACCCTAATTCCCTCAACCCAAAGCCCTAAAACCCCTAACCCCTGAAACCCCAAACCCATCCAAACCCTAAAACGCCAACCCCGAGATCGTAAACCCGGTCTCCCGTGATCGAGGATCTCACCCATGGAGGGGTCACGTAGGGAGCGGTATACTCCTCGACACCCTCGTTGCGAGTAACCTCAGAAACTTCAGATGCAACCCTGAAGGGCCCGAATACATTAGGTTTAGGGTCTAGGGTTGGGTTTAGAACCCTAAACCCTAAACCCTGAAACCTAGGGTTAAGGGTTTCCTGGTCACCCAAAGGGTCCATGTAGGCATATCGTATATACTTAAGGCCCGAAGTGATTCATGTCTAACTAGTTTAGAGCACAGGTATATCTGATAGAGTTACATGGACACTTTGGATAAGTGTTGAGGGTTTCGTGTTTAGGGCGTGGCTTTTTTCCGGTGTGCTACTATTATAGCTTCGCATCTCCTATGCGACAATCCAACAATGAGCCAGAAATTATAGAACGTTTGGGAGTTGGGTACTAGAAATGCAGCTTATGCTTTAGGGAGGCTCATGGATTTTAAGTACTGGGACCCCAAGCCATAAACCCCACCCATCTCTAATACATCCCCCTGCAAGCCCTTCAAGGTGCCATCATTGAGTACTTCTTTGGTTGGTAAGGATTCCTGCATGCTGCCTTGGACTGAGTGCGGCTCAGCCAGTGCGGTCTTGACTGAAGCACCTTTTGGGGTTCTCTCGAAAACCCTAAGCCCTAAACCCTAAAGCCCTCGGATCTTGCGACATGAGCTACGGTTCTCAGTGGGTTTAGGGTTTAGGGAGCCAGGGATTAGCCGTCCTCCCCTCTCGCTTGTGGGATTCGGCATCGTGACTTTTGTCGACAATCAGGTTATGATGGACGAACTCAGGGGATGCCGTACGTTACTCAAGCCCAAGGTCCCCTGGAGAAGGTTTAGGGCTGTGGGCAGGTTCTGTTAAGAGCGACTTGAAAACCAAGCAAGGAACTGCAACACCGCAAATTTCAACAATTAAGACTAAAGCCAAAACCCGGAACCCCAATTAATCCCCGACCATAATCCACGAACAACCCTCAACAGACTAAAGCCAAAACCCGGAACCCCAACTAATTAATCCCCGACCATAATCCATGAACCAACCCTCAACCCTTGAAAGCAAATGCTCGGGCCATGGCTTGCAATATCACTTGGTTGGCGTCTGATCGCAGAGCGTCGCCCAACTTAGTCACATGGCAGGTACTTTTCCAGCATCTCTTGAAGTGGTACGTCTGCTTAGTAACAGGCTTTAGGTGGGGTTATAATAAGCGATATTGGGGATAGTAGGCAGACTTACTGAATCGACATATCATCCAAGTTCTGACTCAAGGGGTGTTCGGTTGGAGCTGCCAAATCCATCCCATTAGTCCCTGATTGCATTCAAACCCAATTTCCATTGCCTTTTTCCATCTTCCTATATTCCGTTTGATTTTTCGATTTCCCTAAGTATCCATATATACCCCTAACTATCCGAACAAAGAACTTTGGCCCCCACAAAACCTGGGCTGCAAAGTAGTTGTATGGGAACCTTTTTAGGCCCCAAGTATATACTATATACCTACATGGACCCTTCTGAAAACGGACCATGGGCGGGAACTTCATAGTTCTATCTCTCACAACAGTCAGACAGCGCATTATTCTACAACTTGGGGGGCGTCCATGTAGGACATCAATACAACATAGAGCCTTAGGTACCCTACGGCCAAATCCCTAAATCCCAAGCAACAACATGCAAGAGCCGTAGCTGCAAGCTCTGCCCAAACCCCCAGCCCTTAGCCTTAACCCTGAATCCTGAACCCCCCATTAAAGCCCAAGCCCTAAACCCTGAACCCTAAATGTTGAACCTGAACCCCAAAACTCCACGCATAAATCCGAGGTCCTAGTCGCCGGGCTTGGAACCCCCAAACCCTACTTGGAGGATCATGGGACTTAGTAACTACTTACAACTGGGCATATAATTCTACTTATAATCCCCCTAAATGGGCTTATAGGGGTTACCCCAATTATAAATTGGGTTATAACCCCAGTTATAAGTGGTTACTAAGTCCCATGGGCCTCCAAGTACACCTAAACCCTAAACCCTAGACCCCCAAACCCTACACCTAAACCCTAAACCCTGAATGCTAAACCCCGTAAACCCTCAACCCTAAACCGTCACTAGGACAGCTGCATGATTGATTGCAGTTCCATTTAGCGCCAAGGCCTGCTCCAAGGCTGCGGGCGCTCTGGGATTTAGGCTGGAAAGGCTGGGAGTTTGGGTTAAGAATTAAGGCTTAGCAGGTTTTAGGGGTCTAGGGCTATAGGGTTTAGAGTTTAGGGATTTACGGGTTTTATGTCTTAGGTCCTAGGCAGGGGGGTTACGGATTTAAAGTTACGGGCGAATGGTGTAGTGTCTAGGGTCTATAGAGGTAGGACTGAGGCTCTGGTTTAGCGTTAGGCCAAGGTGCGCGCAAGGGAAGTGTGATTAATGGGGTGGCATGTTCAGAGTTGTAGCTAACCCTAAACCAAAACCCTAGTGGTGCTAGGGCACCTAAGGTGCTTTATGTCTTTGCAGAAGGCCTGGTTGATTCAACCTTAGAAGTCTTACAGTGCTTCTGGGCTTGATATTTAGGGTTTAGGGTTTGGGGTTTGGGGGATGAAGGGCTTTAGGGTTTAGGGTATACAGATTTGTGGGGCCAGGGAACAGGTTTGCAAAACAGATTGATTAACGTTGACAACTATATAGACCGCACTTGCTAGCCCTCTGCCTCCCGTAGCAAAAATGTGTTCGATACCGGCTGTCAAACCCAGACAAATTTCGGAGAGAGCTTGCCGCGTATTGCAAAAGGATATTTGCGGAGGACACCGAATATGCACACCAGCCAATATTCTGATGCAACGTTATGTGAGCGCCATAGCCTAAACTCCGCGTATCCTCCTGAATTTCAACCCCTATAGTACTTCCCTGTATAAACCCCCTATATAAACCCGCCTTTAATTAAGGAGTTTAGACTGTAGCTCATATGAACCCACCTCAATCATGAGACACACCTAACTACCTCAAATCCTGCCCTCTTTGATGCCTTGAAGATTGATGCGCGCTGTCTAGAGTCTCGAATTGCATTGCGCCTCGGAATCTTTACCTCAAGCCCTGCGAGCCCCAAAAGATGCCAAACCAAACAAACAAGCAAACAAGCAAACAATTAAACACACAACGGCCCAAAGCGCAAGCGACACCCTGAACTGCAGTGCAGACGACCTTCCTTTTAACAATGGCCTGCCTGGAAAGCAACATTTGGATCGTTTCGCAGAAGTCGCGACGCCCAGCAAAAGGCGTTGCCGTTTTGCGCCACCGCAGGCAAAACGACCTCTTAGAGGCTTCGGGGTGTGTCATGCTTGCTTTAATCTAAGCTTCCTGGGTTCTGCGTAGAGCCGGGTTTGGGATGTTGCTGTGACTACAGACACCTGCGTGACGTCAGTTATGATACTACAACTCCAACAGTATAAGGGGCTCCGGGTCACGCCAGACTTGGGTGTCTATCGTAACGAAGAGGTTCCCAGGTGTGCAGTCTTCATACACGGCGGCTCAGCATTTGTAAGCACTCAAGCAGTCTTGCGCTTCTCAACTTCAACCGGCTTCACTTGGGACACAGTAAAAAGTCGTAGTTTGATGTTCTTTATTGGGCTTCAGTATAACGGAAAACCAAAGACATGTAACAATGATACTAAGCACCAGTCAACCCTTGCAAATGATTCACCTAGTCATCCCACTTAGAACTAACACCTGGACAGAATCTTGCACCACATTATATACCCCACAACCACAAGTACTTGAGGAACTGAGTTCCTAAGTGGAATAAGACTTCCTCCATCCGCAATAGCAAATGCAAGGCAACATGCTGAAGAATGCATTGCCTGAAATGTCGTTGGATCAGGTGTAAGACCTCACCCCACTCAATTTAAGTCAAAGCAAGCACACGAGCCCGACGAGGCCCCCTAAGTTTCAAGCCCCTGACAACTCCAAAACATCCCTACTGAGAGTTTAGGGGTGGTCATTTTGGCTTTAAGAAAGAAATTCAGGAAATTTGCAATGGTAAGCTTATATGGGCTTGAGGGTTTAGGGGGGGTTAGGGATATGCAAGTGAACCCTCAGGCCTTAAGCCCTAAGTTGCAAAACCGTAGACCCTAAACCCTGAAACCCTCAAATCCTAGCCTGCTTGGAGGGTCATGGGAACTTAGTAAGTAGGTTAGTAGCCATATAAGCCACTGATTATCCCCACTATTAACCTACTTAGTAAGTCCCCATGACCCTCCATGCAAGTATTGTATGTATACTCGCTTCAATTAGCCCTAGCCTTCCCAAGTTAACTTCTTAAGGTTTCGGGTTCAAGGTTTAGGGTTTAGGGTTCAGGTTTAGGGTTTTGGGGGGGACGCCTGGGGGCATAATATGGTAGGTACCTACTACTGGTGCATTCCGGCATGGCATTACTACACTTAAAGCCCATAATTGCCTAGGTATAAGGGTACGCGAGGTGGGGTCTAGGGTTTAGTGATACCCATAGGGTCCACGTAGCTCTATAGTTTAGACATGGGCCCTCAAGTAGTTGTACGGAAACCACTTTGGGCTCTAAGTTTGTACTATATACCTACCTGAAACCCTAAACCTCAAACCCCAAGCCCCAAACCCTAAGCCTATTCTAAATACCTGCATGGACCCCTTTAGCATGGACCGCTTTGATAAGCCCTAAACCCTAAGCCCTAAACCTTTGATACTGCCTAGACCCCCCAAGTACCCTCTATAGACCCTAAGTATCCCCAAATAGAAGCCACATAGACCCTATTTTAGGGTACTTGGGGGGTCTAGGTGCGTGGTAAGCACCATAGGGGCACACATGCTGGAATCGGGCCTCTGAGTCCGCACGAAGGTCGGGATGAGCAAACCTAAGATTCCGACTTTGCAGGACCGTTTAGGGCTTAGGGTTTAGAGTTTAGGATTTAGGGTTTAGGATTGAATGGGTTTGGGTTTAGGATTTAGAGTTTAGGATTTAATTGGTTAGGGTTTAGGATTTGGGGCTTAGGATTTAAGAAGTTGAGTTTAGGGACAGGGTTTAGTTTAGGGCTTAGGGTTTACAAAACCTCCCAGTACCTTTAATTGGGGGCATATGGCCCCCTAACAGTGATTATTTAGGCCTTAGTAGAGGGTAGATGGATAGTGTAGGGAGTCAGGCAACGTACTGTGGGGCTCAGGATTCAGGGTTTGAGGACGGGTAATGTTCCTATATCTAGATCTCCTACGTAAATCATTCAGTTTGAACCGCATTCTACACCTTTCTATCCCTAAGCCCTACACCCATTAGTTCAAATCATCCATAGTCTCAACCCCTATTATCTCCCTTCCCATCAAGTGGGAAAGGACCGAAAGCAGGATGGCTTATGAGCGATCCGGAGTGTAAAACGAATGCCAATTATGTCCTTTGGCAGGGCCACGCCTGGCTTTCAGCATTACAGCTTGCACCTCCAGGCGCCTTGCCAGCATCCAGGCGGAATGGATCAAGGCAGCGCCGCCACCGCTGAGACTTCCGACCCCGTCGATGTAGAGCACTTTCCGGCCACAAACGAGGGAGGCCTGGAGCCCACCGAGGACTCCCACCACCTGAAATCCGAAGTGGCAGCAGCGGGGCGCAAAAGCTGCCAAGCACATCTCGCACGCCAGCTCCAAGTCTTCTCGTGGCACTGGCTCGTCACCGCGCCCTCCCGCCAAGCGTGCCAACCTTCAGGGCTCGAAAGAGGCTGGTTCTGGCTACAACCTCCCATTTAACTTATCTCGGACGAGAACCCACACGCTTAACAACTTGCACATGATCCGTCGCGCGGTGAGTCCCAACGTGCTCTGGGGTGCCACTTGCTGCACGACCACACCAGCGGCATCTCGTAAAGGAGGAAGCGCTTCCTCCTAGCAAGCTTTATGTAAAGCGGCAAGTTGGTTTGAGCACAATCCTGGAAATTAGCACGATCTTTACGAGGAGCATCGAAAGGATAAGCTGGCTGCCACTTGCATCCTGCGAGCAGGCCTCGTCCTGATCTTCATCAGTGGTGTAGTCTGTGAAAACCATGCTGGTTGGCGTCTGATCCTCACATGTGACAGGACGCATCTGTCACACCCCCGAGGAAAACCATATCCATAACCGATTAGCACACACTGCTTCGTGATCTATTCCGGATTAATCCCTGCATCATCGCTGGCTGCCGCGACAAGCCTCGTGGCTTTCAGCTTCGGCAGAAGAATCCGCATCGGCATGCGCGTCCTGCCAGCCATGTGTTCCTAGATTGCCGACCATACGCGGCTTAGTAACATGCCATGCGCACGAATGCATCTTGCAGAAGCCACGGGAGGCCCTTGTGAGACCCTGCCTCCCTTGCGGAGTTGGCGGGCGACAGCACATCGTCTCTCACCTGGAAATGTTGCCCACCGATTCTGTTTGCCACTTCGTGACAATCAGGGCAGAAATTGTCTGGACCGAATTTAATTTTAACGCTGGGGAGCCTCTTCCAACTCAGCCACATCCTCAGGCCCAGGCTCCTCGCTGTGCAATCGTCTTTCTACTCACATCACACACATGCATTTCTACCTCAGCCTCCTGAATGCTACCATATGCTCAGAAGTATAAGGCTTAAGATTCTCTTCAGGCTATCATCGGTGTTCTTTGAGCGAACCTGACATCAGAAGCTTGTGGAATGACCGAAGATGTGCTCCAGTGATCAGTCTGTGAGCCTGCCTCCGACGTCTCGCTTGCACCAATGAAGTACCTATCGCTCTGTCTCCAGAAGTCACGACAAATCTGTGCTATCGGCCAAAATGTGGCAAGGTTACGCGCTGGCGAAGTCCACAATCGCCGCCCATGACTCGAAGAAACGGGCGGTAGCCTCCCCAAGTGTTGTCTAGAGGCCTTTAGGCAGATAAACGATGACTGAAAGCACGCTGCGCCGGTTTGAAAAGCTAAAAGTCGGCAAGCCGGACAGCACGCACGCCAAGACACTTCGAGGATGGATTCTGTCTTCAGGAACCCTAGTATGGAGATCTTCGTGCAGTGCCGTGCAGGCATCTTTCAAGGAAAAGGGCCATCTGTTTAATTCCAGTATGTGTGGCGTGCAACAGGGACTCAGGCCGTGCGGACGGCCGCTAGCATTGGAACAGGACTTTACTGTGCTTTACTCACCCTCCCACTGTTGGCAGCCTGTCGTACCGATTGACGATAATGGTTTTACATCGGGCGTGTGTATGCAATGCTTCGGCTTTACGGCTTTGGGGCTGCTATAAGATGCAGCTCGGAATGAACTCTTGGCGATACACGCCACCGTCATGTCTACATCTAGAGTACGGCAGGCCAGGGCAGCAATTTCGACAAGTTCACCGTCTGTGGAAAGTCCACGCACGTATGGCATCACGGCTAAGATACATGGCGATGGTGAGTGATGCTGGTGTGCTCTTCCTGTGCTGTTCATGCTTCTTGCAAGGTGGTCAAGCCGGCGTATCGATGTTGGGATCATGTATGGCTTTCCAGGAAGAGTGGGTATCGCTCTCGGGATTAAGTATCGGTTTCAAGGGCAATAGACTCTGTCTGCTTCTAATCAGGCTACAAAAGGCGCCGGCATAGCCGGTCGCTCAGATGCTGATGCAACTGAAAAATGCAAACGACGAGAACATCATGCGTGCTAACGACTATGTCTGTGCTACCAGGAGTGGTGAAGCTGGTATTGAATCTTATCTTGCTTAAGTGTCCCGTGCTTGCGAATACACGGTACTAGGCACACACGCACACACGAAAGGTACATGTCCGGACATAGAGGCAAAGTTAAACGATATGAGTCTGATACGAGTGCTTACACATGTGCATGCAGATACATGTGTATTTATGCATGTGCTTACATATTTCGGTACGGGACTTCGACGTCGACACTGTCATGACTCTGAAGTCGGGCATGTGCTCGGTGCTTTCCACTCTTGAACCTGCCCTCACCCTTCAACGGCTTCTGGGATATCCTCACCATGGCATCATGTTCAGCTCATCGGCGGCTTAACTACTTTCACGCAGCTTTCGCGTGCCTCTGAGCATACAGTTCCGTGCAATCTTTCTCGGCCGAAGCGGCTCTTAATGTAGGGCCAAGCCGTCATGACGGAAAAGCACCTGCAGCTCATCTACTCTCAATCGGGCCTGGCTGTTCGAAGGCAGAGGCTGGAACAAAAGCGCGTTCTCCTTGGATGTATGCTTATACAAGGAATTGAAACAAAAAACACAAGCACACAGGCACCTGGGTTATAGTCGTAGTTGTTATTGCCTTTCCAATATAATATCCATCACTCAAACCGTAAGGGCTGAGTTCTATCTACACTTCGCTGCAAGAGCATCCGTGGAATGAAGCGCCATCGTCAAGTCCTGTAGTGCTGCGCGCCGCTGGAGGTTGCGGAGGAGACGGGTCTCAAGTGAAAGGGCCGTGCGGACAGGGTCCAGCCACCCTTCCCAAGCGCTGGTGGGCCCAACACAGGGCCTTGCAAGCCCAGCCACTCTTCAACGGAGTCGAGTGCCCATGCCAGCATGCTTCTCTTACAATGCAGACGGGGCTGCCTGAAGTTGCTTTGGAGCACAGTCGATACTGAAATCCAGATATGGCAGCGGCCAAGTCCAACAGTCTGTCTTGTTGTCATGTGGTCATTCATCATGCTTGAATATGCTTGATCCATGCCTTGAGCCCTAGCGACACTTGCAATATCTTGCAATATCTTGCAATGCTGCATGCCGTCGCTGTTGATCCCATCAATCTGTCACGCAGCAGCATGCCCTGAAGCTCAAGGCTCAAGTGCATCTGCTTTCTCGATTGAAGCAGCCGGTCGAACAGCATATCTCCCTGATTTCTAGTCAAGGTCCTGCATTGGCCGCGCAAAAAAACACGCGCATCATCACGGCTTCACTTGAAGAAGGCGAGGGGCAAGTGCCTGGAGCATGCTGCAGCCCATGAGGCCCATGAGTAGGGGATCCTTGAGGAGGAGCTACGACGCACAGCACGCATCTCAGGGTAGCTAGGGTTTGGCGTCCTTTGGTAAACTACCCAAATGCTGGAGCCTTAATAATTAGCATGGGTCCCTTCAGGGGGGTGTTAGGGAGGATATAGGGTTTTGGGCTCGATCCCTAAATAATTACCAATACTATACCCCAACGATGGAGAATCAATATTCAATATGAAATGGAAAGTGGGTATGTAGGGATGTTATAAACCACGCAGGGCACTTGCACTTCGCTAAGAGACCCACACTTCGAGCCAGATTGCAGGTACGCAGCACCTCGGCGGGGAGAAGGCTTCCAGGAGAGCATTGTCTGGGTCTTTGTTAAGGAACTTAGCATATGTCGTCAAGTTACTGTAATGGGTTTTGGGCTTAGGGACTATAATGTTGATTCCTTCAAGGCGTCGCATGGTCTCATGACATGGATTGCACTGTCTCCTTTCAAACCTAACATTTTGTAGGCGGCTCCTTCCTTTCCTCGACTCCGGCTAGTTGGTGCGCCTGCTTGCGGCTTGAGACGGCTGGCAGCCAAGTGCAAAGAACAAAGTAGCAAGTATCTTTACCTGGACGATGAGAGACCTCATGTTGTTGACTTGAACAAGGTTGTCACAGCGGCAAAAGCTTGAGAGATAATTAGTTCTCTGTTGAATGTTGCCAGCACTCCAACCCACAGCCTACTGCCTACTTTCCTGTCAGCTCAGTCACTCCTGTTATCCTAGCAGCGTCTTACCTGCGCACCTACCGCACGTCCCCGCATTCGTTTGAGTCACGCACCGACCAGCCCAACTCTCCGACTCGCAAACGAAAACCTGAACAAGAGAGCGCTGCGTTCTCAGAAAGGTTCAGGGAACTTACGGCAAGAAAAGAACTGATGTCACACGTACCACCGCGATGCCTACCATCCTGTCAGCACTCTGCCCTGGCATTCCACTTACCAACAATTGCAAACGCTCAAGGTTTCCTACTACGCTATTTGCGGCTGCAATTGCTCAGTCTTAGCTTTGCGGCACCTTGCCGGTGCCAAAGAGCGCAACCCCCCAAAAACTAAAACAAGCTGTCAGAACCTGCCATGCGCAGTAATCATCTTGGAACATTGCAAGTTGACAAAAATCGTGCGAAGTTGCGTGCCAAATTCAAACAAAAACGGCAAGCAACACAACATCATGGGGACAAAGCGACTCCCAATTATGGGCAATTCACGAGATTTTGCCGCATTGTTTTGATTCCGATGAGATGACCCCCAAGAAAAATTCCTCATGTGGTGCTTCGATTCTGCATTGTCGCAAGCTTTGGAAACTCAGGCCACACTCACACTGGGGGCTTGGCTAGCGCCCTCGGCAAGACTCAGGGGTATCAAGCTTTGCAATCCCAAAGCCAGGTCACAGCCTGGACCAATCCGGGTGATGAAGGTGCTTTCTTCTCAAACTCCAATTGCTCAAGAATGCCTTAGAGCTGATGCCACGAGCGTGAGGAGTCCGACTGGACCATATCCATCACACCTCTCCCCATGCAGACAGTCTCTTGAACGCGCTCAGACCTGTTTAGGCCTGTTTGCTTTGAGCGTAAATGCTTTATGCAAGCAGCTGTTTTTGTTAATGCCTGGCTGTTTGAAATGCAGAAAGCACAAGCAGAGCAAACTTTACATGCGCAGCGGCAGTGTAGATGGCAAGTCTCTATCGCTCGAAGTGGCTGCCTCTCTCCTGTGCTTACGAGTTCTATTCTTTGTCGAAAATGGTCGCTGCAGCTTTTACGCAATTTCGTAGCACTCCAACTTGCAGACTCGGCTGAAAGCCTATCGTGAAACCAAAGTAATAATAGCAAAAACAACATATAGTATTGGTACAAAAATGTGACAATAATCATACTAGTAATACAGTAGTAGTACTAATCATGAAATAACTATAATAGTAATACGCGCAGGACCTGTGCTTCGCCCAGAGGAAACATATACGGTTTATGCTTTAGAGGTGTTTAAGGTCGTTGGTTTCTTTGCGGGGTTGTTATGGTTACTAGGGTTTGGAGTTTTGAAGGTTTTTTTATAATTTACGTTTTTCGGTTTCAGGCTGTTTGAAGTTTAGCTTTTTGGGGTGCTTAGGGTTTAGAGTTTTAGGGTTTAGGGTTATTAGGGTTCAGGGGTTGTTAAGGGTTTAGGGTTACCAGGGTTTTCAGGTTTTCAAAGGTTTTTGGGTTCAGGGTTTGCAGGGATAGCGGTTTGTAGGGCTTTTAAGGTGTTTGGTGCTTTGGTGTTTGTGCGGGTTCTGGATTTTTGGGGTTCGGGTTTTTGAGGTTTTTGAGGGTTTTAAGGTGGTTAGGCTTCAAAGTTTTTAGGATTGAGGGTTGTTAGGGTTAAGGGTTTGTAGGGTTTAGGGCTTCAGGGTTTTTAGGGTTTCGCGGGTTAAGGGTCCTTCGGCTTTAGCTGCTTTAGGGTTTTCAGCATTTAGGGTCTTTAGGGTGAAGATTATGGTGTTTTAGGTTCAAGGTTTCTAGGGTTTCCGGTTGAGCACATTATGTCATTCTGCTATCGCGCGAGGCCTTTCGGGAGAACCCCACATGCTCCTCTGGGCATTGCAATTTTGACCTTGCCTGCGACGATCACGAGGACCGCGGTCGCAGCCAGGCATGGTTTCGGGCGCCTCATCAGATTCAACGTCTGCAAATCTGCGCGTGAGGTGGGTCCACAAGTCCACCGAAGGCCGGCTTGGCTGCAAAAACACAATGCTAAGGTTCTCTGAACAACCCCAGAGATCTATGCACAGCCAGGTTCTCAGGCCCTGACATGCTTGACCCTGTCCTCATCCAAAAGACAGCTCTGAGCCGGACATGGGCAAGGCGTGATCATTTGCCGCAAGAAACAAACCCATCAAGTGGAAATCGTCACCTGATCTTGCACTCTCATTTTGACACCTTCCCCCAGGCGTGCAACGTCTCTGTTGAAAGCTAATCTGAATCCAGCATAGTGGTGGATTCGCAGACAAATTACTTCCAGGCTCAGATCTAAGCAACAGGTTCACCCAACATAAGATGGTCTGCCGTTGAGGAAACGAATGCCAACAATGCTCTGGATGCAGCATCATCCTCCGTGTCCAGAGAACAAAGACGTGAGGTGACATATATCCACCATGCAACGCTCACGTTCGGCCATTTCCTGTGGGGCACTAGCTTGGGTTTCTTCCAGGCTGCCACTTTCGATCATGACCACGGTCTCTGCCCGGCTCAAAAGGTCTGGATCCAACCCAGCTTGGGCAACACATTCTAAGCCAAAGAACTTTTCTGCACAGTCCGTTTGCCAATTGGTAGAGGCATGCAATTGACCCCATCACTGTGTTGGGAATGCTCTGGGGCAGTCCTGCGCAATGCTGCCAGGCTCTTGACCAGGAGGCAAGAGATATTCTAACGTGGCACCGAGCAGTGCCACACCGTCGGCTGCGCGGGTGCCCTTGCCAAACTCATCGATGAGCACCAGAGAAGATGCCAGAAGATGCCGCCGTTGCATGCTTCACTGCACGTGAGAGTTGGCACAAGTCATGGGTGGAGGTGGAGCAGCGCTGTATGCAGGAGAAGATGAATTCACACAGGCCCATTTCGGCCTTGTCTGCTTGGACGCAAGACCCTATACGGGCCATGAAAGCTATGAGCCCAACATGCTTCTGGTACAAAGACTTGGCGGATAAGTTGACACCAGTCACGACCAGCACCCGGTGGCCCCCGGAATTCTCGGAGTCAAGGCCAGTCTCAGTGCTGTTCGGAACGAAGCTGTGGTGGGAGGTCGCCAAAGCTTCCACTAAAGGGTGCCATCCTCGAACGATGTGGAGGAGACCTTGGAGCAGACGGACGCAAAGGACTTGTCCCAGACAAGCGTTGTGATTCTGCGCTCCCAGAACACGGCTCGGCCTGGAGTGAGATCGTACTTCATGCGCCGCATTCGACAATCGCGAAGCCAGCACATCTTGTTGGTGTAACGGTGTAATCGACAACATTCTCATTGTCCTCCTTGCTAAAGCGGAAAACCATGATAAAGTACATAATCCGCTCCCCCTAATATGAAAACTACATTCATGGGCCGAAAAATCCTGAAGTTTTCTTTTAAAGGGGGTGGGGGATGGGGGTGGGGGTTGAGCTCAGCAAGGGGGCTGTAATAAGAAATACAAAGAAATTTAGGATCCCTTGATTTCCTAGGTTTTGATTGCATTTCGTATGGCTTCCACTTTGATTTTCATTGATTTCATTTGCATCTTAGCCATATTTAATTAGATCCGATTTCAATGGGACTTGGTCGGATTTTTATTCGATTTCAATCCGTTTAAATTGGATTGCAATTCGATTCGTGGAACTTCAATTCCTTTTCAATGGTTCTGATTGGATTTTAGCTCGATTTCAATTGACTCTACATGGAATCTTAATTTAGTTTCAACTGAATATATATGGATTTTAATTCAATGTAAACGGTTCAGTTGGATTTTAATTCGATTTCAATTCGTGTTTGTTTCACTTCGCTTCAGATTGAATTTTAATTAGTTTCATGTTGACTTGCTTTGATTTCAATGATGGAATAAACTTGATTTCAAAGTGCAACGGTGTTAATTGGATCTTTTATGTTTTAACCATCCGACAGCTCCTGGGGCAGCTCGTCAGCTCCCAAATCAGTTTGGAGGAGCCAGCAATCACCCGGCCGTTCCGATGATGTAAAAATGCAGAAAATTCCTACAAAGACTCCCTTGTATGTACTAGGTCCATGCGAGATTTGAGTGGATTTCAACTGACTTCTAATTCGAGTTCAACTGTTTTTGCATGGACTCTTAAGCAAATTTCAATTGATGTTACATGTCTTTAAATTCGATTTGAATGGTTTCTATGGCATTCTAATTCGATTTCAATTCGATTTTAGATGGTATTGCAATTAGATTTCAATAGATTTTGAATGGATTTCAATTCGATACCAATGAATGGGTTTAACTGGCTTTTAATCCGGTCTCAGATAATTTTTGAGTGGATTTCATGTTGTTTCTGAATAGATTTGAATTGAAAGTGATGTAACACTGCGAAATGGTGCTTTTAACGGCAGCTCTATCTGATGCTTTCAATAGAGATCCCCCCTAATGTTAAATAATTCTGTAACCTCCTGATTATCTGATATTACGGGGGTGGGCTTGTGAGGGTTACGTTAGTTAGTATTGACTATATGATATGACTGCGACTACAGAACTACTATAACCCCTATACGTTCTACGGCGGCCTATACTGTATAACCGTTATAGCCCGAGTATAATATGTACTGACACGGCACGTCACAGCATCGGGCAGAGGAGAATCTGCAACAAGGAATTGCTCAGCTGCGAACACCTTTGGCCTGCCACAGACTTCCTGCACCACAGACTGCAAGACCTGACCACTTTGACGTAAAGCTGCCTGTGCTGCTTTGACCGGTGGCCTGGAACAAAGGAATCAACGGAACACACTGCAACGTCCAGCAGGTCTTGGAAGATGTCAAGCAACTCGAGAATGTTTCGCACGATGTCGGGAAGCTCGTTACTTTTCTGGTTGCTACGAAGCAGATCCCAGAGTCCCACGTGCACTTTCCTTCGCTGACTCCCCGCCCGCAATGGCTACAATATTTCTGGCTGCGGATCTTACGCACAGTCCGAAGGGCACAGCATGACAGTTTCAGAATGGTTGAGCCCGTCAATCGACAGGAAGAAAGAGCGCGCTGGCACTTCTAGCATATCAAAGGGCAACCACGCACACAGCTCGCCCCTTTTTCGCCCTCAGACTGCATGCTGCTGTGAAGTGCTGCCACGCGCTTCGGTTTTGTGAAGGACCTGAAGCCAGAAGCTTACTGCTTCGATAAGGCAGAGGGAAGACATATGAAGCTGCAGACGGCAGGTGGGACAGCATTTTCTGTCAGCCTCTCTTGGCTCTCTCTGTGTGTCAAAACGGTGAGACTCCAAATAGCCAGGCAACATCTGGCAATTCCGTCGGAAAGGGGCCACGCACGAAGCTCATACAGAGACTAGCCTACGATGGTCTCAGCCGAAGCATCCCCGAAGCATTCTGTCGTGCACCCTTGATTTCCAGATTCGCTGCTGCAGGCAGTGCCCTCATATTGAGCAGGCTATGGGACGTGCTCTAGGCATTCGCGTGCAAAAAGGGGCCCTTTTTTCTTCAGGCGCAGGATGTGAATTGTTGCTTGAATCAGCATGCATGGCATGCAATTAGTTCCTACTGTATGGAGTGCCTAGGTTTATCTGATGCATTGGGTCTGGTGTATGCTTTGCATTGCAAGGTTCTGACCGAAAGAAACTGTTCAGCTACTTCATGCACGCCCACAGCAGCTTCGCGCACAGAATTACTGCTTGCATCGGCCCCTGCATGATCCTAATGCGCAAAGGAGTACTATGTTAGTCGATCGGCAGCCTGCCGTAACCAGTAGATCAGCCAGGCAGTTGCAACTCCTGCGGCCCATTGAAGTGGGACAGATATTTTCAGTCCATGACTGAAGATCCTCACACTTCAACCTCAAGTATTCTCAAATCAGTGTCTCCATGCAATGGCCGATGGCTTTCTGGGGAAAGATCAGCAGGCCTCATGGATTCTTCCTGCTGCTGCAGGCAGTACTGTAGTGGTCTGATTTCAGTGGTATCTTGCCGCTGGCCATTGTCTTGCTGCTATTGCTACTGTCATGTCATCAAGTCCTCAGTCATCCTGCCACAAGTAGAAAAAGTCGTGCTTCATGGCCTGCTTAGCCGTGGGCCGTTCAGCCGGATCAAGCCTGCACAGTGCTTCCACCAGTTGCCCAAGCCTCCAGTCTCATAGGCGCAAGTGCAAGTCTGCTCTAGCAATGCGATCAAAAGCATGGTGTCCATTAAAAGACGGCCGAAAGTTTTGATGCCAGCATGTATAACGCAAGCAATGCCAGTCACATGCAATAACGATAGGAGAACAACAACGACGACTGGAACCAACCTCCACACTTACCTTGCCAGAAAACTAGCAGCACAATTTCAAACCATATGATGTCCGGGCAACACTTCAGGGTCCCCCAGCCTCTGATCAGATTCCTGATGTCGCAAGTGTTGGGCAAGCGCCGCGCGACTGTGCACATAATCACAAGAAACGCTGGAAGATGCTCCTCCAGGCATTTACCACCAACAAAAGCGATACCATGCCCACTGCTACTTCATGATGCCCTCTCTTCCCTCTCTTCTACCGCTTCGAGCTGATGATTCCTACCCAGCACACACAACCAGGTATACATAACCATTGCCAACACTTGCAGGGACTCGTACTGCAACTTGCTGCTGCTTTGGACAGCGGCGACAGTTGGCTGCCCGTACTACTACTTACTGCACACGCTTTTACAACCTTAATGGCTACAACTCATACCGTTCAATGATTCTTATGAGCTTACTGAGCCTACCTTGTACCGATGACTTGCTATTGTTTGAGCTCGTGACTGCTGCTGTTGCTGCTGCTGCTGATTTCGAATAAATGCCGCGCACGACCAAGCACGACTCAAGCGCACAGCTAGTATGGACCCAGGTGTGCTTCAATTTAAATGCTATCTGTTGGTCCAAGCTCCTTCAGGCCAGTTCAGCGACCATCGAAGGCCGCTGGGACTTGACATAGTCCTCTTCAGGAGCTTGGACTTGACATTCTCTGATGCCCGGGCAGTCATGTGCTCGGGCAAAGGGCCAATGATTTGCTCCATCAGGGCTAAGTGCTCCATACTTTCATGCGTGCTGAAGAACATCTCGCCCGTGTACAACTCCATGAAGATGCAACCAGCTGACCAGATGTCAGACTGCGTATCCCATCCAGTCTCAAGGATGACCTCCGGCCCCCGATACTGACGTGTGTTGATTAGGCTGTTGTGGTCGTCCTCATCGCTTGCAGCGCTTGCAGCGTTCCCGAAGTCAATCAGCTTGATGCCAACATGCCGGGGTCGCATGTAGGGAGGGAAGCACCTCCTCTTCTGCCGCTCATCTGCCTGCATCTGTGACGCTTCCCAGAAATCCTTGCGAGGGAACCAGGAGACCCTCCCAGAATCCATACTTGTGACGAGGATGTTTTCAGGCTTCAGATCAGTGTGAATGAGATTGAGGTGGTTATGCAGGAAGGACAGCGCATACAAGATCTGCTTTGACATGATCTGGATGTCTTGAAGCCAGAATCCGCGGAAGTGGTTGGCCTTAATGAGCTCGTACAGATTGGGTCCCAACGGCTCCAACACCATGCAGAAGTTTCCGGACTCATGCATGAAGGCCTCGTACATGTGACAACATCGATGGCGGCCCCAGGGGTCCGCCTCACTGATCCTGGACAAGATATGAGCTTCAATCTGTGCACTTGAGGTATGACGTTCCACGTTGCGGATGATTTTGATTGCGACCTGACACTTCTTGTGCATGTCGGTGGCGAGGCAGACCCTCCCAAAAGTGCCATCTCCAGACAAGGAGTCAAGCCGATACTTTCTGTGCAGCACTTGGCCAGGCGACCATTCGAAGTGCTCAATCTTGTCCCCGCTGTCATCAGAGGAGCCCGCGCTCTCTGAGACTGTGCTGCCCCGAGCTTTCTGAGATGCTACGGACTCGATTGCTTTCTGTAGAGTACTCTCAAGAGTCCCACGCTTGTGACTCTGCTTCGGCGACCACCTCGGTGGGGTGCGGCTCCGGCCCGCGCGATGCATTGCAGTCGTGGGCATGTCCATCGTTTTGCATGGATCTTGGCCCTTACGTGGCATGACGAAAAGATTGCGGGAACTAGAATGTTTGAGACTTTCAAAGTGCGCAGCGACAACCCTTCGATCTCCTGTCAACCTGCCAACATGTCCGATGCAACAACTAGTGTGGAAGTACAGTGTACACTACCTACCTTGGGGGACTGCCTGCAGGTCGCAGTAAATTGTTGCCAAAACCCTCATGCCATTCAATCAGGGTCCCTTTGCAGGGCTCGTCCTGATAGTAACCGAATGAAGTACTTGCAGCTGTGACAAGCTCACTGCGTCTGAGATTGGTACTTCGCGACGCGTGTCAAGGCCTGCAACCGCGAATCTAAACTATAGCATGCACTGAATGGGATTTCTGACATGTACCTTGTACCACCTTCAACCTAAAAAATCTGGCGGCCACAGATCATACTTGAACAACAACGCTTCAAACTAGTCGAGCAATGCTGGTCTAGCCTTGTCTTTGCACACTCTTTCCAGCTCCTCCCAAACCTGGCGAGCGGGAACAATGGCTGGCTGCAGCTCCTCTACGACTCTATGGCCTCAGAGCCTGAGGCAGTACTCCCAGTGCTCCAGCACCCGCTGTCAAATTCGGAATTTGCACTTCTGAATTCTGAAGTACGTGACAGAACGCAACCGGCACTGACTTCCACTTCCGACACCTGGGTCTGACCCTGATGCTACGAAGTTCGGTTATGTTAGCATTGTTCCTCATACTTTCAGCCCAGCAATGTCCCTTGTCTGGATCTTTCCCCATAGATTTGCAACCTCTTAGCAAGGAAGCTCAGGGGAAGGCAGGCCGCATGTCGCTTTGGCCGATCACCTCCTGTTGCAGACTCATGATGCATCATGAAGTAGCTAGACTGCGGCTACATGTGAAGGAAAGAAATTAAGTAGAAACAGAAGGCTAGGCAACTACGCGTGTTCTGCACACCCGAGCCAAGGAAGCAGGTGCAGCGTCGTAGGACCGCGAGTCAGGAGTAACGTTTGACCATTGCCCTTGGATACGGCAAGCTCTGACTGCGAGTCCATGCTAATTGCTCCGAAGACGCGCCTGTAGACGTCCAACGGATTCATCGCACCAAAATGTAAGGAATTTAAAGAGTGATGTGGCCGCACATAGGAGGCCTGACGATTCCGGAACATAAGCGGGGAAAGCTTCCCTTTATGCATGCGCATCCTCAAGGATAAGAGGAAAGCAAACCCTGGGCCCCTAGTGTCGACCACAGCAAGTTGGCCATCTCAGGCCAGGCTTCCCTTCGAGCTGCGGAAAAGCAGGCGCGGGTTCTTCATGGAGGCTAAATCATCTGCATCGTCCAATAGCTCCACGATTGTCCCGAGGACATCTGGGTTGTTGAGATGAGGGTACGCGCAAGGCTGTCCCTTCCAATGTCCGGTGCACTTGCTTTCCAAGTGGTGCTTGCACACACCCTTCAGCCAAACCACCCGCTTGTGGCGTCCGCACGTCTTGTGCGGATGCACACCATGGGCGTTTGCATCAACACGAGCTGGCGCATAGTCCCACACGGGCTGGCCGTTGTTGGATCCCACAATCACGTTGCTTGCGCTGCGCTTTTGGAGAACCAACAGCTCCTGGCGCATGCCATGAAGGCGTTGATGGCCGTCCATCTTCCTGTACAGCTCTTCGAGCTCGACAAGGCTCACATGGTCCCACCAGCAATCTTTACCGTGGTAACAAAACCCTTTCAGGTAGCGCTTGCATATGTTCTTGAGCCACACCTGTTGGTTACTTGCTCTGTGCAGAGGACTTGGACACAAACTGCGGTCTCTGGCAGCCTCTACTGGAGCTGGCATCCAGCAAAGCTGGCGATGAATCAAACCAACAACCACAGGGCCGGCTAGTGCATTGTCTGGGGCAGGAGCAGCCGCCGTCACTGACGGCATGGCCACCGTTTGCGAGCCAGCACTTGGCACAGCTGACCAAGGCTTCCCCTGCGAAGCCCAGTTGGTCTGGCTGGCCATCTTCATCATCTCTTGATGTGCCTCGTGAGTCTGTGGGCTTTTCCGGGGAGTGGTTGGAGGAGCTGGAGTTGGCGGGTCTAGGCCTTCGGTGTCTTCAGTGTCTGGCGGTGGGCAAGACAAAGCCCGCTTTCCACAGGAGACTGGCTCCGGAGCTACCAGCTCATAGAAGGTTTTCTTGATTATGAGCTTTTGCTCCTGTTCAGCCTCAGCAACACCTTCGTTGATTTGCCTAGCACATTCCTGCTGCTGAGGGAGCCCACCCAACGTCGGCAATGTCTGCTCATCCCTTTGCTGATCCGGCTGCGACATTTTCAGCACTTGCGGTAATAGCGACACGAGCCAAAGCTAGTCTTAGGCACCCCTCTCCAACCTTGCGAGCCAGAACTTTACATGCGAGAAACAAGAAGCATGATAAGAGACATGCCGCATGCACCCAAGCAAGGATGTGAAGCTACCGTCTGGCTCGCCTTGTGCCAATGTCAGTGGGAATCCGGAAAGCTGACCTCTGAACCGGGCCAGGCTGCTCACTGCCAAAGATAAACTCTCAGGTTCATGTCTGGGCCTCCACACACTTTCGGACCGGATGTGTCTGCGCAAGAGGCTCTCCGGCAGCCAGGTGCAACATTGGGCCTGAAAGCAGCTGCAAGCGAGGTGGCAGTCATCATTGCAAAGGATTGCTGATTGCCCGCCTAAAGGCAAGACCTTTGTATTGTCCGCGCAAGACTTTCCACCGCACTCACCTTCAATGTAAGGCGGCTTCAAAAGAGAGAATCTACAGTACATGCCACGTCGTTACCGGGTTGCACTAAACTTGACTGACAGCCACACAAGCGAGGGCGTAGCAAATCGGGATCGATCAGTACGTGTAAATCTCTCAGCAAGTCACCCTCAACACATGCTGCTGAACCTTGTGCTGGCAAAACTGCAGAAAATGGCTTTGAACGAGCACTAAAGCAATCAAATTCGGAATGCAAGGGCTTTTCGGCGTGTCGCTTCCCATCTGATCGACAGTGCATGGCTTGAAGCGTACGGACCGTGTGCAAGTGGGCAAACATGTCACGCGCCTGCGCGTGCACGCTGCTACCTGCAGCAACCTGTCATGAGTCTGGGCAGGCCTATAATCTGACGTACTGAACATCATAACTGGAGCAGGCAGCACAAGTTACTTTTCCTGGATGTGCGCCGCTGGAGGCGATGGTCTTCCTACCAGCAACTACCAGAACGCCGGTGCGGCACTCGGCGTCGACGCAAGCAATGTCTCCATCGAAGTCGAAGACCACCAGCACTATAGGCTCCAGGAGCCGGAGGCTTCACCGAGAGGGGTGCTACCACATGGACCTCGGTCTCGGTGCCCCTTCAGAGCCATCACGACCAAGATCTTGAAGTTCAACAAGGCATGAAGTTCACGGGGTCCCACCATCTCACGGGGTTCGGGAAATGCCGTTGGTACTGAAAGGTAAGAACTCTGAAGGCTGCATCGGAAACTGCTACAGACTGTCGACTTTGGAGTCTCTGCGTCAGCGGCCTCACAGCCTCCAGGACCTTGTGGAATTGGCTCTCTGAAAAGACCGCACAAAGGTATTGAAGGGCTTGAAGTTGCGTTTGCTCGTTGTCCTGCTCTATCAGCTGCAATACACGATCCAGGAGTGCCTGGCTGTCTCTTTCGGCAGGAAAGGATTGCCCAACTCCCATTAATCATCCGCCGACCCCGGCTTCAGGGGGCGAGCGCACAGTGAAGCCCAGTTCCCGAAGGACTTTGCTTCATCGTTCAGCAGGCATCCATCGGGATCCACTTAGTCTTTATCTTTCGCTTACGTTGTTTCATCGTTCGGCAGGCTTCTCTGTCTCGGCTGCCTGCAGCCACTTAGTAGCTATCTTTCTCTTACGTTGTTTCATCGTTCGGCAGGCTTCTCCCTCTCGGCTGCCTGCTGCCCCTGCCCCCCTCCCCCCCAACCTCCTGCCCCCTCCCGACCAGCCCTCCTCCCCCCCATCCTCCTTCCTGGCTCATCCGAAAACCACAAAAGTTTTCTTTTCAGTCACCTTTCCATCCATGCTCCCTTCCAGTTTTGTGTCACTTCTACCTTCCATTCCCTCTCGGCTGCCCACCACCCCTGCCCCCCCCTTGCCCCGCTCCCGGCTACCCCTCCCCGCCCCAGCCTCCTCCCTGATCCAAAACCCGCAAAAGTCTTTCTTTTCCGGATTCAGAACTGTGCGGGCGCGCCGGCCGTAAGCTTTCTGCGTCACCTTTCCCTTCCATTCTCTCTCGGCTGCCCACCACCCCGCCTCCTCCTCCAAAACCCGCAAAAGTCTTTCTTTTCTGTCCGGGCGCGCCGGTCACCTTTCCCTTCCATTCTCTCTCGGCTGCCCACCACCCCGCCTCCTCCTCCAAAACTTTCTTTTCTGTCCGGGCGCGCCGGTCACCTTTCCCTTCCATTCTCTCTCGGCTGCCCACCACCCCTGCCCCCCCTTGCCCCGGCTACCCCTCCCCGCCCCAGCCTCCTCCCTGGCCCGGGATCCAAAACCCGCAAAGTCTTTCTTTTCCAAAATGTCCGGGTGCGCCGGCCGTAAGCTCTTTTGCGTCACATGGCAGCAAGCGCCTGGAACTGTTAGGGCTTTTGGGTAGGCTTTGTGCGCTTTGCTTCTACAAGGGTCTGCAGTCTGCAGGTATATATCTGAGGTTCTCCAAACTTCCACCACTCCCCCAAACCCTGTATCCCTGAACCTAAACATGGGAGACCCGAAAGCTGCACATAGCTCTCCTTATCCTTGACAGTGAAGACGTTTTGGAGCACAGACAAACATGACACAGACTATGGCTGCAGCGAAGGGTTATTTAAGAAGCCAGGTTGCACATCCTTCATATTTGGACTTTCGACCCCTCCAGAGAAATTCATATCTGCCTTGTAGCCGAGAAGGTCCTCTATGCAAAAGGGTCTTTCAAATACAAGCCCCCAAACTCTAATTTTGGAGTTAGGGCCTCAACTTCCTTCAAACCGCGTCCGAGAGACGTCACCGGAACTGAAATCGTTCTTGATAAGCATGCCGATCTTTCCAGAACCTAGCGAGGGTTTATCCAAAAATGAAAAAGTCTTTCTTAAAGGGGTTCTCATATTAAGGAGACCCATCATTTTGGGCCCTTTTGGGCTCCTTCGTTATGAGCACTCCATTGCAATTCCAGAGTTGGGCAATGTCAGGATGAAGGAAATACAAGCATAGCATAGACGCGAAACCCTACCTTAGACCCAAAAGACCTTTGGTTTTAGGGTCCTACAGTAGTAATTCCTTATATGAAGCCCCAAAGAGGAAGATTTTGTTGATTCAAGGTTGACCCTAGACCCTAACCCACAAGCCCAGACCCCAGATGCCAACTTTTCTGTTTACCTGACCTTGAAAGAGTCGCAAAAAGAGAAAGTTTAAAGCTTCCTCTAGTTCAGTTCTGCAGGATCGAATATTTGACCCCTCAAGGGTTGCAGCAACAGGTGTTTTTCCAAGGCCAGTTGACTGTTTAGGCATGCGGGCTGTGGAAAGAGCTTGGATGGAGACGAGTTGTACACAGTCCTGGGTTAGGCTACTTCAGTATACCCCTTGTTCCAACAAAGTGCAGCCCAGACTTACGCACCAAAAAAGGAACGAACCGTTCCTTTGAGCTATTTGCATGACTGCAGAGACAGGCCCAGGACTCCCTAAGCTACGTGCCCTTGGTAGAGGCTCCTCTTTTGGGTTGAGGGTTTAGGGTCTAGTAGGGGTCTGGGGTTTAGGCGGTTTAAGGATTTAGGGCTTAGGGCAAAGGCCAAGATGAGAGGATGTACGGTTTGGCGGCCGACTGGATTCTTTCTACGACTCTCCCTTGTGAAATTTAAGGACTGTTTCCATTCCTGCAGCTGGGTTTCGGGCTTAGGTGGCTAAAGCTCAAACTCCGTTCTGCGTCGATGACCCTTCAGAATCACAACAAGGAGAAAGCCGAAGAACACCAGGGCTCCCAGCCCTATGAAGAAAAAACCACAGCAGTCGAGAAGCCAGTCAGAGTTGCCTCAATCCACCCCACCACTGAGAATCCTTGCCAACCTCTGAAAGTATTTCCTTGGTGGAGTTGGGACTGCCTTCGTGGGCCGTTTTTTTGGGTCGAGAAACGTAGGGCTTTGGCCTTGCTCTAGACCAAGGTTCGCACCATGAGGATATGTGAGAATATTAGTTGGGACATGTTGGAATGCAAATGGCACCAATAATGACTTGGGGAAAAAGCTTTCTTAGTGATTGGGCTAGGGGGAACAATAATTCTGCAAAAATAAAACAACAATACCTGTGCGCAAGTGACTTTGAGGTGCTTCTATACCTGGCTTGGTTCAAGGCTTTCCGGGCTCCAGAGAGAGCATGCCTTCTCACATAAGTGGAACGGGGTCTTTGCTGGGGGATACAGACGTGCGCCTTCTCAGAACCCCCTCCAAGCATGTTCTCACATAAGACATTGCTACCTGGATCCTGAATCCCAGGTCCGCGTCCCAAGATGTCTATACATCTGGGGAAGCTGTGGAATCTGAATGTAAACCACTTGTGCTGAAGACTAGGAGAACCGGAACTCTCTCTGCCAAAGGAACCCAGAAAGCTACAATCCAAAAGCTAGCAGAAACCATACAGTCACACATCTGCTAGCTTGTCAGCGGTCGTGCGGCAAAAGGCCAAAATAAACGGCCAGCACAACTGCAGCTTACGTTCGTCCAACCAAATTGTGCCAACCGCTGATATCCCGGAACCAAAGCTCCAAAATCTCCAAACCCTACAATCGTCCCAGGTCTCCATCAGGGAAGGATATCGTGGAATTTTGTATGTTGAATCGCCAACCGGCGTAGTACATAGTGTCCTGCCAGCGTCCACTGACTCAAACCCCTTTTCTGTGGAGCCCTCAGCCCTGCCCTGCACATGAACCGGGACGCTTGGCTGGTGACTTTTACTAGTCTGAGGCATGAAGCTTCTAATGGGAAGGATTTCCGATTCTCGCGTTCCTGTGACGGACTCCTGTCCTTGAAGTTCGAACGTCCGGGAGATAAACTTGCCAAGTTCTTTTTTTCTAAGGATGCCATGTCTTAGAGCAGATTTGAATGGAAGAAACCAACGAACTGCGTGCGTGTTCCAACTCCTGCTGCTCTAAAGTCTGCGCACTTCCTTGCGGACTACTACCCTCTTAGCTGGCAAGCTTCTGTGGTTTGGACCTAATAACTTTCTTGACAGTCCCTGCTTGAATGTATCAAGTTCTTCAAGCATTGCGGATCGCCTTGGTCGGGAACAAACAGATGGGGCCCACGACCAGAGTGCACAGGTGAGAAGGAAGCTGCACCAACTAAGCAGCACGCACAGGAGTTTAAAACACCCACCCACCCTTCTGCTGCATCTTCCCGATTCATGTGTAGTAGGAGGAACCTGAGTCTAACTCCTTATCACGAAGAACTATGGAACCACCGAAGCTTCATGCTAGGAACAAGGCTGACAAAGGCCGGGGGGACGTAAGAAGTGAGCTTGGTGAGGTTGTAGTTCGCATTCTCTACGCTCTCTTCGCACTCCTGAGCTTCAGAGTTGAGGGTTGCTTTCCCATTCTCCTGAGAGTTCTACAAATAGGTGTCCTACTTATTTTCCAGAGGAAGTACAAAGCAGCTTTCCACACATTCCTTCATCTCCTCCTTGCCAAAACAGCAAAAAGGAGTCGACTGCTCCAACAACTTTCTGCAACCTGGCTGCTCCCTTTTCCATCTTGGGGAATTGTTGTCGCTGGGAGTTTCAAAATGTTTAACACTTGAAAACCAGACTGTGGAATGCAACTGCTTCGGCCCGGCATTGGCTGCAGGGTCATGAGCTGCCCAGCAAATTCATTATTAATTACTCTGCAAATTTGAGATTTACCTCTAGCTGGAAGTCGCTTGGTCATGCAGGGCCCCCCTCTGCATAAGTCGCTAGCATACAAAGCACCATGATGCGCGGCGCCCTGTGTAACTTCATATTTGCTGCCGTCAGCGGTTCACAGCAGAATCTGCTAGGTCTCATAGGGATGTAGAGTTAGTTTTATGGGGAATAATAACTACTCAAGAATCATGAACGGACGACATTGTCAGGAGAAGCGTAGGCTTTTGGGTTTGTATGTGAACCTGGGGGCACTGCAGCCAAACCAACAAACGTTTGATGTGCGTAGGGCTTGAGACCTTAAGCTCGTTGCCCACGGCACGCTTGAGTCCTCTGAACCCTTCAACTGCTAAGGGCCCCAATCCCACCAAATGCCAGAAATTTGTTGGGTTTTGTGATCCTTCTTGCCAAGCCGCGCCTTGAACGGCACAAGTGCCTGTAGAGGCCACCCACTTGCAACGCGTTGCCGGGCAGTTCAGCCTGCGTGATTGTAGAAAAAGGTTTGTCTGATCAGGTTTAGAAAACTTTAAAGTTAAGGTACTAAGAAGCCTTATCAGGGGCGAATATGATACAGCCTTCCTCCTGAGATGCACAACAAACGCAACTTCGTGTTGCAGAATCGACTATCCCAGCCCCCACCCTCAACCCGTGGAGTCTTAAGCAACCGCCAACATCCCCCAACCCGAAAACTCTCCAACCCTCAAGCACCGCAAGCCCTAAACCAAGCGCTGTAAAGCAACTGATCCGTGATCTCATCACACGCCAGCTTCCTCCAAACCCAGGCCTCATTGTTGGAGTTTTGCCATCCGAAGGTTTTGAGTTCATGGCCTTCCACGGCCTAAGAAGGTTTCGGTGGTTTAGGGCTAAGGGGTTTAGGGCGGGTTTAGCATTCTGAGAGCCACACAGAGTTAGAGCTTTCACACTCAAAGCCCAAATCCTTGCACCGTGTGAGTCCCTATGCCCTAGGCCCTACGCCCACATCAACACAAGCCGAAGCTCATGCAGCCCTCGTACAAGGTCCTCAGGTACGTCTAAGACCCACTGAACAACAAGCTTACCCTGCTCAGGCCCTAGAATCTTCTTCTCAGTTTGTGCCTTGATCTTCCATGCCCGCATGTAAAATTCCGGGCGCCAGCTCCACAACTTTCCAAACCGAAGCAATTGGGATTCTTGCCTCCTGTCCCAAGTTCCATTCTGAAACGCAAGACATGCTGCTCCAGGGAGGGGAAGGTGTAGGATCGCAAGATCCAACTCCCCCCAACCTTGCCCCCTATGAGCTCTATGAGCCCCAAACCCCAAACCCCCAAACCCGAACCCCCCCTAAACCCCTAAACCTAGACCCTAAACCCTTTTTCCTAAATCCTAAATTTCTACAAGTTGGGTACCGCCTGCGCCTTGTAACAGTCCTTAATAGGGATCATAAGAAGGCGTTACTATGATAGAAATTAAAAATGTTTCCCCACCTTCATTGTGGGATTCTAGTTTTTAGTGCGGTCGCCCGCCATGCCTGCGCACGCTTCCGTCGCGCAAACAATTGGGACGCGCCCTTGTTGGCTTCAACAATCGCGTCTTGCTCGAGACATCGTCAAAAAATCGGCCTTTTTTGTTGACTTTGGTTCAAAAAAAGGGACTTCGCCTTTAAAGTAGTCTTGCTAGAGGGGTTCCGTCCCGAACGGGTCGCGCCCCTGATTTTTGAACATTGCGCTCCCGTCCGAGACATCCTCAAAATTTCAGGTTTTGCTTGCTCAGCGATCATTCAAAAATTGCGCGCGCGTGCGGAGCATCCTCGAAATTTCGTCGATTTATCGTCATCAAATTCGATCAAAATGACGCTCCCGCGCGGAACATTCGGAAAATTTGGATCATTTATGAACGATGATGTCGAGGGTTTCTATACCAGGTCTATACCAAACGAATTTCGTTCGAGGTGGCCTTCTGGGCTCAAGAGGGCGGCTTCGAGCGGAGGTTTCCGGAATAGGATTGGGATTCGTCGGCATCGTCGTTCAAAATCTGAGCTGCTACTGGATGGATCCTATACCAGTTCCAAAACAAACTGCTCCGCTCAAAGCTCGTCTTCTCGGTCCAAGTTTTGAAGAAAATCGCTCTCCCCGTGCGGAGCATCCTGAAAATTTTGAAGAAAATTGCGCTCCTGTGCGGAGCATCCTGAAAATTGTGAAGAAGATCGCGCTTCCTTGCAGAGCATCTTGAAAATTTTGAGAAAAATTGTGCTCCCGTGCGCAGCATTCTGAAAATTTTGTAGCAAATCGCGCTCCCCTGCGGAGCATCCTGCAAATCTTGAGGAAAATCGCGCTCCAGCGCGGAGCATGTTGAATATATTGGAGAAAATTGCGCTCCCGTGCGGAGTACTCTCAAAATTTCATCGTTTTTCTGCATCAAAAATCGTGCTCCCGTGTGGAGCATCCTGAACATTTTCAGAAATCGCGCTCCCGTGTGGAGCATCTTGAAAATTTTCAAGAAAATCGCCCTCCCGTGCGAAGCATCCTGAAAATTTTGAAGATCGCGCTCCCGTGCGGAGCATCCTGAAAAAATTCAGAAAAATCGCGCTCAAGTGCGGAGCATCCTGAAAATTTGGAAGAAAATTGCGCTTCCGTGCGGAGCATCAATTTGTGGAAAATCGTGCTCCCGTGCGGAGCATCCTGAACATTTTGAAGAAAATTGCGCTCCCATGCGGAGCATCCTGAAAATTTGCAAGAAAATCGCGCCCCCGTGCGGAGCATCTTTAAAATTTTGTGGAAAATCGTGCTCCCATGCGGAGCATCCTCAAAATTGGGTGGAAAACCGTGCTCCCGCGCGGAGCTTCCTGAAAGTTTGGAAGAAAATTGCGTTCCCGCGCAGAGCATCCTGAAAATTTGGAAGAAAAATGTGTTCTCGTGCGGAGCATCCCGAAAATTGCGAAGATATTGGCGTTCCCGTGCACAGCATCCTCAAAGTCGGTATATAAATCCTAAACATCAAATCGCATGGGGTGTTCTCTTAAAATTTGTTCGAGAATCGTCTTCTGAAATCTGAAATCGCGTGGCATCTTCATCGGCTCTGTGGACGTCCGGGCGGTGCTGGACAAGATCTGGGCTGTGCTCGACCAGACCCGGGTCGCGCGCTTAGTTGGTCTCGGGGGTTTCTGTGCTCCGGCTCTTTGTTGCGATTTGCCGGGTGATGTTCTCCGGTAGTTTGAAATGTAATCTGCTGTGAGCAGTGTAAGGAAGATCTGGCGGGCAGCATCGACTACGTGGCCATGCAGGCGGATGGAACCAAGGTTATAGTATTATAGTAGACTGGAAGCGCACGTGGAATCTGGAAGAGCAATGCTACTCTTTCGGTAGAAGCATGCGACACCCGCTGGAGGACATCCCGGATTGCGTGCTCTGGCACTCCCGCATGCAGCTGAACGTCCACCGATATATCTTGCAGCACTACTACTCGGAGATTGTATCTGGGATGTACATTGTAGGGACCAACCCGGAGAACGGACACGAACTGCCTGTGGACGTTGTTCCAGCGATGGATATGGCGACGGCGGCGCTTATGAAAACTTGTTTGTGAGCGTGCGAGGAGCAGTGGCGCGTTCTGCTTGCTCAGCTGGGGTCTCGTGCCAGACAAGGCGTAAGCCTTCAGGACATCGCGCGGCAAAGACCAGGCTTGAAGTTCTCTAGTTTAGGTGGCGTCTTTCTTCGATAGATGGTGCGCGTTCGCTCCTTGATGGAAAGGCATACAATTATTGTGTGGTGCTCCCCAGGCGCTAGACAGAGACGGACACTGGTTCAGCCGAAGGCGGGGCCGCGCGGGAGGGTCACTCTGTTCTTTCTTTGCAGCAGGCCCGATCCGAGATGGAAAGAGCAGGGACTTGGTGAGCTGAAGCTCTGTGGAGACTGCAGCCGGGGCCAAAAATGGCCCGCAACCGGGTGATTTGCATGCTGTCTGGATTGCTGTGTCTTGTGTCGATGTGCTCCAGGTGTTGCTGTTGTTGCTGCTGTGGTGAAGCTTTGCCGCTTGCCGAGATGTAGTTGTACATTGCAACTTGTTTCTGCCAGGACCGGGCGACTTTGTGACAGCACTCCTTCCCGCCCACAGAATACGTCCGGCTTGGAGCTTGGTGTTTCCTCGCTAAGCAGACAATTCCGGTACTCTGAGCATCCGTAGCACTGGGAGCTGGGACAAGTTTCTCAGCATCTGCGCATATTGTGGGACGGGAAAAAATCTGTTGCAGGGTGTGAGCTTGGCATGCTGTCTGAGATTCAGTCTTAGTGGACACGTGAGTAAACCAGACTCAGGTCTACACGAATGACCACGTCGAGAACGAGATGGTGATCATGTGTCATCAAATGAAAAAAACATATGTTTTCTTCGCGCTGACAGCTCCTCACATCGTTCGGAACGATCGTTTCGTCTTCTCGCCTACACTTCAAACATGTCTTCTTCTTTCGGCGGGCGACAGTATCCTAATATCATTTCACATAGATTTTGGGTAAACAACACATGCGGGGTTCTCCGGTCCTTTAATTTAACTGTTACAGAGTGGGGGCAGTATCCAACCTGAGCCTCTACAGGCCCAAAACCCTAACCCCGAAACCTCCAAACCCGAAACCCTAAATTTCCTGCATCCTAAAACCTCTGTTTAAACCAACAATCCTGCATGGCCTTTTTCAAGCCCCTCCAGGGCCTTGTCCGGTCTCTCAATACGCCCGAGATCTTCCGGGCAGGCCCAACACTCGTCGTCTGTGAAATCCTTAGTTAGTCTAATACCTGGCCTAGGGGGTTTAGGGTTGGGATTAAGAGGGTTTGGTGGTTTTAGAGCCGCTTTACAAGGTTTTAGGGGTCAGGGGTTCTAGGGGCTTAGGGGGTTTCAGCGGTAAGGCGTTTTAGGGGCTTGGGGGGTTTTAGGGGTTAGGGGTTTTAGGGGTTTAGGAGGTTTTAGAGTAGGGGTTAAGGGTTTGACTATACACCAAAATATAAGTTTACCTGCGGGCCTCTAAGAATCATAGTTGAAATAGGCGCAGTCATTATCCTGATCGCAACGCCTGCACATCAGACGGAGAGCTTCGAATGGGTGCTGGGGCTGCTGTTTTGGGAGAAGGGGAGAAGGCTGTCTGTTGTGAATGCTGGGATGATTTGACTTCGTCTTGACCAATGAAAGCCGAAAGCTCTTCTTCTGGGTTGCCCTTTAGAGTCCTTTGAACAATATTAGTACAATAAAGGGTCTCAATAAACCCAATAAGGGAAACATTCAAATTGTCCCAAGGCCAACCCAGTCTGTTGAAGGATAAAGGAGCTGCTGGCAGGCTGCCGACGTGGGGACGTCGACGGCAATTAAGCTCCTTCCAGGGTAGGCGTATAGGGTTCCTAGTGTAGGGCTATTAAGGGTTGTATAAAGAGTTTAGACTATAGCTCCTAGAAGTCCCTGACAGAGCACTTTAGAAGGTGGACTATGGGGATTCTAAAGCGTCTGAGACCTTCACAACAACCTGGACTCCCACCTTGCAGCATATTGGTAGGCTTTCAAACTTATGGTCCCTTTTTGGATTCCTAATGTAATACAGGCCCTAATCCTAATGATTAGGGTAGCCAAAAATGACCCATAGTTTTGAAAACATGCCATGTTGGTTTCGGGTGAAACATCCATGTTGCCTTGAGCACATGGGTGATACGCCTTTTGCTGTTTTAATCTCTGACGCACCCTTAGCACGAGGCTGGTCTGTCGAACAACCTGTGCCTGTCTCGCGGCCAGTTCTTGCTGCATGACAGTAAACACCCCAAAAGGTGGAACCTCATTATCCCCGCCCACGAGGTGTACTAAAGAGCATGCCAGCAATAGTCATCCATCTTCCAACTCTTTGGAGTGCAGTGTGAATTTGGCCTGTGCTCTTCAAGGGGAGCCTTCCGAGCCCTAAGATCCCAGAACTGTAAGCAGAAGATGGGGCAGTTGTTCAAAACACCTGGTCCTTAGGGGTTCCTAGGGTCCTTAGGGTTCCTAGGGTATAATTAGTATATGGTAGTCGTTCAAAATACCTGTCCCCAAAATGGCCATAATGTAGGTTCCCTGTCAGGTCGAGCAGCCAATAAGTAGAGACCCAAAGCCTACCCACACTGTTCCGGTATTTGTTTTCAAGGGGCGCTGTAGGGGTTCTAAGGAACGTAACGAGCAAAAACGGGTAGAGTATGGCCCCCCAAAGGTCACAACATGCCGTTTGTCGACAAAGTTGCTCCTTATCTGACAATAGCATGCGCTGCATGTCTGCTCATAGCCCACGATCGGAGGAATCTTGTTCCTTAAACATATAAAGCGCGTGTACGGATTCGTGTTGCTCCCTGCAGCTGCACCTTAGTTGCGCTCCGCTCCAAACTTGGGATGAGCTTGAGATCCGGAGTCTGACGGTTTTGGGGAGGAAGTAGTCTGAACCCCCTAGGAAATATTATAGTTTACCGTTTGTAAGTAGAGTCATGTACCTAAAACAAAACAAGTGGGGACGTACAGGCGCTGAAAATCATAAGGGATAACTAACTAACTAAACAAAATAGATAGATAATGGTATATATATATATATATAAATACATAAGAAGGTCCCTCAATTAAGGGCCCATACTTGGGAGAAGAACCCTACCTAAGGAGCCAGAACAAGCGTTGAGGAATCCGAAGAAACCTTAGGGCTGGCTCTGAATGAAAGCCAACCTTAAGGCTCATATTGTTGATCGTGCCAATAGTTTAGAACAACCTCCATATCAGCCATAGTCTAAACTCCTCATATACGCCGTAATAGCACTATACTAGGCCCTATAGTCCCAATATAATCCCTTTTTTAAGAGTTTCGACCATGGCTTATGTCAACCTGCATGAGTCTGTCATGCTGCTATACTACACACAGAACGATGAATCACAGCTCAGCAGACCAAACTGCTCCAAGACTGTAGAACTGCCAGGGTTTAGGGTACTTGCAGTCATGCAAGATGTAGCTTCACAAGTCTCGGATTCATAGTCTTAGGGCTCGATATCGTTTGTGCTGTTAGGTTAGCCTTGAAAACATGAGGATGGCGGCAAGCACGTAGTAGGCGCGGGAAGAATGAGGACACATATTGGCATGCAGCTGCAAGATTTGCAAGGCAGGGGAACTACTCAGAAAAGGAAGTTGGAGGATTGGCATCTGACGCGGCACCGTGTTCGGGTGGTATGCACCGTAGCGTGAAGGCTGCGAGGCCTATGAAGGCGTCCGACATCCCATCAAACCGCATGACACAAGTTAAGGCCTCAAAGCTTAAACCCAAAGCCCCCGCAAAACTGGCACCACCTGTCTTGCCCAAAGTGCTTCGCTCATTGTAGTAAACCTTTCCATCCACGACGATGCAGCCAACTGGCTGCTGTGAAAAGTAGCCTTGCTTGCACCCGCCATTATGGGGAACACAGCTTCAGGATTCAGGAATAAGTGTTTAAGAATTTTGTTCGGGGCCTGAGCCTGATGTCGAGCACGTTAACTTCCTAAAGCTCGCATACCTGTGCTGAACCTGAAAGCTTTTCTACAGGGCTGCCAAGCAGCCCACGCCGGCAAAAGGCTGCCCAAAACCTGGTCGAAAGAAACTTGAATTCTTGGGCAGCGACAGTTTGATTCTCATGTCCTTAAGGGGCGGTTTGGGGTAGGTAATTTAGTACTCCCAAGACTCCCCTACTACTCCCTAATCTAGGACATGGTAATTTGAGTTTCCGTATTGTTGTGGCGGTTAGTGTGTAGGGTTTGAGTTGACCCATTCACCGGCATCATGTCCAATTCCACATATCGAGCCAACACTCGACATGTGAGGATTTCAAACTAGCGCGAAAGCTTGAGGTGTTCAAGCTTTCTGGCCTAGCGGTGGCCCAGTACTCCACAACAGCAAGCCACACCCAATCTGATGATAATTTTGGCTCAGAACCTTATACTTACCATCGATCTACTTAGGGCCACGAAGGCGCAGTCGATTCCAATATAGGCCTTGTTGAGCAAGTCTATGGGTTCCACTTACTAGGTTCGTGTTCAGTTCTGACATGATTGCAACATAGAGTAGTCAAGGATCCCTAAAGGTGCCCTTTACTAAGGGTTACGTTTGGGTTCCGTATATCCCCTTTAATAGGAATCCCAAAGGTATCCCTGGCCAAAGGGCACCTAAAGAGGGATCCCTGAAGAGAAGCTGGAAGCTACTTTGAGAACCGCGGTTTCGATTTCGGCTTGCCCAGGCCGAGACCTGGGGACTGCAGCTTCACTCATGTTTCGGAAGCTGAAGGGTGCTGGCCTGAGGGGTCTATGGACTCTATAATAAAGGGAGAACTTTGGTAACCCCAACCCCCCCCCAAATTAGGACCCTATGACCATCATATGGCTATAAAGAAGTCCTGATTAAGTTTAGGGGTTGGGGCGATAGGGGTAACCAAAACCCCCTTATAAGAAAAGCTTGAGGTCTGTTATCCTCTAAGAACCAAGAAGGCATCCTAAGCCTCCACCCCAAAGCCTCAAACAACCCCAAAGCCGTCAGCTCCAACAGCGCCTTGGGCAGCACTCTGGCACAGATCTTCCCGAGACACGTCAAAGTCGGGGTCACAAGCGGGGGCGCCAGGGCCAGACTGCGTGAAGCTGCCGGACAACCTTCCTTTCCAATCCAGATCCCAGACCGCGGATCCAACAGTAGATCCCCCAAGTTCCTATACTACTATTAGGTAATTTATCGGAACCCCTTGAGGGGATCTGCCTTTTTTGGATCTTCCCTTGTACAGATTCAGGATTGTGGGCTAAACTTTAGGCTTGTAGGGATGAAGTGTTTAAAGCTGAAGTTGAATCAGAGCCTTGTGTTTTTTGTTTTTTGAAGAAGCCGGGGCTTGTGGCTTTTTGTTGCAACTTGGTGATTTTGCTGGTTATACCTTGTCTGAACCATAGTTGGGATAGTATTAAAGATGGCCACTGTTGTTCCTGGCTGGGTTTTCATGATCTTCAACAATGACCGCATCATACTGTGCTACAGTTGGGCCTTTCCCATCAGCCAGATCTATCCTGAAGGTATCTCACCTGGAACTCATAGCCCTGAGCCTTCTAGTCCAACCAACAGACCAAGGGGCTAAGCCTCAACAGCTCTCAACCCTAATCCTCAAGTTTTGTATGCACCTTGTGGACCTAAACAAGAAACAAGCATGGTCTACACGCATACTCAAACATACCTTATTGTTTAATGTGTTGCGATTTTTTTTATGACCTCTTTGAAACTACATCCCTTTTGGGTACCCTATATATCATAAGGAAGATGCTGCACGTGCTGGCCGAAACAGGGCACACAAGGTTAGCACAGCCTGAACCCAAGCTGCGGCCCCACAAAGGAAACCTTGTTTTAAGAACAACCCCTAAACCCTAAACCCGTAAAGCCTACCCGAAGCCTACGGAGCCCATAATTTTGGAATACTGGCCTATAAAAAGAGAATAAAAAACACAAGCAAAGGTAGGTTCCGACGAGAACAAGATGCGACAAAAGACATTGTCGTTCTGGCACCGGACGGCGGGGCAGTCGGCTATAGAATACTGGTCACAATCCTGAAGGAATCAGGGCTTTACAAAGGGCCCCTTTATTAAAGGGTTCAAGACTTTTTTGGGCTAGTTCCGGGATGTAGCGCATATAGGTTGTAGGGGTTCAGAGATTCCCAAGTTTCGGGCTCATATTCGTGCAGAAGACGCAAGATCTGACGACTGTTACGATTTCAGAGCCCCTGGACAACGTCCTCAAAGACATGTAAGTATGGAGCTATGGGCTCTACAAAGCCACTCGAAACCTGAAGTTACCCCGATTGCCCCAAAGATCCACGTGACAACCCCCCATAATTGTCCTGGTGCTATGGGGGTTGTTCTACATCATGGCGGCTGTTTAGGGGACCTCGTAGAACATATTGGAGTTTACAAGCCAAAAACAAGGACCCTCCAACAAACGACATAAAACAACAGAAAAGAACAAACTGCATGTGCAGTGCGGTTGGCCAGACTGGGGTTCTTTCGGGACCAAACCCAAAGAGCTTTCAAGGTGAAAGCCATAGGTGGAGGTTGTTCTTAACGATGGGCCCCGTGTCCCCTCTATGATCCCCTGCTTGTTGTACAGGGTAGAGACCCCCCAAAAGGGACTGATATTAAGAACAACACCCAGGCGCATTCCTGAAGAATGATTGCTCTTTGGGGCGAAAAAGGAACGAATGGACAACGTGTGGTTTTCGGTTTAAGGTTGGATTTTCTACCAAGCACTCGGACACAGCCCCACACCTACATCTCCCAGTGATCCTTCCCTTGAGCGCCCAAAACATGAAAGCTAAACCCGGCTTGGAGTTCATGGGGAGTTATATGTAGGGTAGAGCAGCTATAGCTGTAATCTTCATCATGGTACTACTCGTCCTGTTTATAGCTCCCGGTGAACCTCCAAGTAATCGAAGTAAACATGCTGACTTCTCTTTCTCGCCCTTGCTGCGCGGGGCCTGCCTTCAGGCAGCAGTTTTCTTCGGAGAGTGTTGTGGAGTCGACCTTCATAGGATGCTAGGCACACGAATTTTCCTGGGGTTGCGTTAAACGGGGTCCTGCATGACTACTGTAGAACTGGATCCTTGGGTATACCGTATACTGCATCATAGTGAATAGGAAACTGGAGGGGGACAATCCTACAGTATATTGACCTACCTTCAGCATACGAGACCAGGTAGAATGAGGTGTTCTGGTGGTCCTCATTACGAAATCATGATAGGCGCTGAACTGGAAACCTTTGCGTCTTTGGACTAACTGACCTTTTATGCTTTTATGCGTCTGAAGATGCTGCAGCACACAGAGCCCTGGAGGTAAGGGGTCTTTTCTCATCTTCAGGCTGTCGAGGGGTCGTGAAGGATGGCACAGTCTCAACTGCAACCCCAAACTCCGAAATGTCCGAACCTGGAAGCTACATCTCCTTCTCTGTGGTAGCACTAAAACAACTAGCACCACAACTTGCACCACTACTACTACTACTACTACTGCTACTACTACTACTACTACTACTACTTGTGAGTGTGCATGAGTGCAT
>CAJNIZ010045536.1:0-33113 GCA_905231905.1 Symbiodinium pilosum
CCCATGATTAAAAAACCACCTCCTTTTAAGGGCCTTAATATTAGGATCCTTATTATATCTCCTATTAAGGGAAGTTTTAGGGTTTAGGGTGGGCTCCTGGTCATATGCCATATCTCGTGGCCTTGATGGGAGATATCTTCAAGAACCCATTATGTAAGCAGCCGGCTACTTCAAAAATTGTGTTCGCGGACGATGTATTCAGTAGGGTGAGGGTTTATGAGGGACCAAAACCCTAAACCCTCAACCCGAAATAGTAGTTTCCATTTTCTTTTCCATTATTCCAAGATAACCCCTACATTCTATCTCGGGTATTCTCGGGTGGTGGTATTCCGGGAAGTAAATAAGAGCCTCACCAGTGCTCCAGGCTTTGGCCAGCCCCTGCTTTGATACATGAGCTATATAGTCGAAACTCCTAGTAACTCCTAGAGTCCTAGAATCCCACTTAGTAATCTCCATAATACTGCCCTATAGAATCCCCTATATAACCCCTTTCCAGGAGTTGAAACTATAGCTCACATAGCTGTACTGGCTCAAATCATCCCAAATTGTTGTCAGTGCGCACACTAAGCATGGCTGCCGCCCGTATGCCGAAACACGCTGCGCCGGGTGTCATGCACTCAGAGCATTTGTTCGGAAGAGGTAGCACTGGATGTTGAGAAGTGAGTCAGCCCATGAAATCAGAGTTTACTGCGATGCTGCAGATGAAGGATTTCCATGGTTTAGCTCGTGGCTACATAGGACCCTTGTAGGCCTCGTCCAGTGAGGAACCGCTCCCACTGCAAATGGGCTGAGCCCAGGCCTTTCTTCTTCCACCTGAACTCATGAAGAAGCCCTACAGCGCGCGCCTTATCAACTAGCCAGTAAGCGATGATGCGTCGCCCATGCGTTTGGGTTCAGGTAAGCGCACTGTTCAGTCCATCGTCACTGGGGTAGTCCAAGAGGACATCTGAGACCAAGCTGTCTTAAACTCAAAACTGACGTGATGACAGCCGTGGCCAGTCTATGATGCCGTGGCTGGTTTCTCCTTGGTGAGGCCAAAGTCCATGGCCTCTTGCGCGATGCCATGGAGGCCCGATATCGGCTCATGCTTCCCAACCCGACTGCCAATTTCCTTCCCTGATCTTTGGAGGATCTGGTGGAGTACAGCCATGTTGGCTGGGGTTCATGGGCTCCTTGGCTCACGCTGCAAATGATGTTCATAATGTAGCTCGTGTTGATGCACTTAACCTGAGGGGCGAGCCTTCCGCGACAGCACTGGAGAAAAGCGGAAGGTGGTGAAGTTGTTAGGGTCTTACCGTCAAGACTGCATTGGCCTGACATTCCACTTGCACGCATGCGCGTGGATATTTCCGCAGTCTCTTCGATGCCCATGTCGTGAGCCTCCGGGAGCAGACAGGCGCTGATGCCATTCCAGAGGCCGCTTTCCAATTGGCAGGGATTTAACGGATTACTTGCATCCTGCCAGGAGCACATCCTCGAATGTGTGGAGATTGGCAGCCTTATGCTTCAAAATGGTATCACCGCGATGGAGTTTTTCCAGGCGGAGTTGGCAAAGAGGTCGGCATGAGAAGCGGGTAGACTCTGGAATTAGCCAGTTGCACATTTCATCGCATGATAGGGTGATGGGTAAAGGGGAACTGCTTTTGTTTTGTCAAGGTTTCGCTGATCCATAGTGATCCAGAGTTTTGTGCCTCCTAGTTGCTCGTCCTGTTACTTTAGGAAACCTTAAGCCCTAAATAGTAGCTTCCATTTTCTTTTCCATTACCCCTATATATGCGTCAGCATTCGCGGCCCCCCCCTCCCCCCTCTATGATGAACCTACCCCCCCTTTTCTGTAGTCCTGTGGTCCTGTGTTTATAAAGGGGTTCTATGCGAATACCCCCCCCCCTGCCTGTGGTCCTGTGGTCTGAATTTGGTGGTGTAATTTAAAGGTGTAGATTAAGTTTATAGAAGCTTATAGTGTTTATGAAGAGGGTTCTATGCGGCTTAAAGAAGGCTTGCAAAAGGCTCACTAATTCAATAGCAAGTGTTTAGAGGTCTCAAGAGGTTTTCTCAAGAGGTCTCTAGAGGCTAAAGGCTTGATAGAGTTTTATACATGAGTTTTATACATATCTTATAGAGATAGATTGTTTCTAGAGGGTGTATAAAGGTTTTGTATAAATCTTAACAGAAGGCTTACTGGGGGTTATAGCTTTTGTAGACGTGTTGCAAAAGGCTAGAGAGTTTTCTGGAGGGCTTGTAGAGGGTTTGTGGGTTGTGAAGGTTTCATAGAGTCTTTGGTGGAAGTTTATGAAGGTCCCCCCCCTTGTGGTCCTGTGGTCTGGGTCCTTTGGTGAGGGTTTATAGAACGTTTGCAAGAAGATTTTAGATATGTTTTACGGAGAGTTCATGGTTCAGTTCATGGTTCTGGGAGGAGAGAGATATGGCTTATTCCCAGATGGGGACCATACCATGGGGGGGGCTGAGAACGCGGAGCGCGGACGCATATATGTCATTTAATATGCCTCCCCCAATAATTTTAAGTTACTTAGCAGCAGCCCAATCCATGAATCGACTACTCTAAGCTGGGGCTTGCCAGAGGAAACTATACCCCGTATGTATTCTCGATAATCCTCTTGATCAATCCTTGAAACCCTTAGGTTTTAGGGTTTAGGGTACCTTTAAGCCCTGAAGACAACGAGGCCTTGCGCTGCCAACGAGGTTGGTGCATGCTCATGGCGTGGGCCTCCGCCGGCCATCGATATTAAAAAACGATAAGAAATGATAATAATATCAGACGCACAAATACTAACAAACAATAACACTATTAAGAATAACAATACGAATAGTACAATATAGTACGAATAATAGTATTAAAAACATTGATAACGCTGATAATACTAATAACTGGGCAATTTCATCTGACCTCACACAACCTCACCCTAAATGGTTGTTTATAAAGGGAGTAGTGCCAAAATGGCCTTAAATTGTGAGCTGAACTTATTCTGAACTACCCTTTAATAGCGCAAGTAATACGTAATAATAGTTTAGTAGTAGGCAATAATATTACTTATGCGAACAATACGAATAACATTAGAAACACCAAAAATACTAGTGACTATTAATATTAAGAAGCAAGAATACTAACTAGTGCAACCATATTTCCTTTACCTCAACCCTTATGATCTTAGAGACCGAGCTTTGGGCCTCGGATTTAGAGGAGACACCCCACACCAGAAGGAACGTAAAACCCCAGACGGCCCCTTGTCAAAGGATCCCGTGCACTTGCATTACGAGTCTTAAATTACTAGATGTAAATTGGGGGACCCCATTATAGAGCCCCAAATATTAAAATCCTGACTGTAGGGACCCCCAAGAAGGTACTCCTAGTATTGCCAATATTGGGAAACCCTAAACCGTTTTAAACCCTATGTATCTCCTGACTAAACCTAAACCAAACCGTTTTCATGGCTCTGAGGCAGCCAGGACTCGTTGATGGCTTTGCAGAGACAGTGCCGGGTGCTTGGAGTTACGGGTGGGTCCGTAGGATAAGAAATGGGATATTGGGGTGCTAACTATAGTATTTTGGAGTGTATATTGGGGTGTCCCCTCTGGGGAAACCATCAGAGTAGGCGACATATATCCACAAATACAATTGTTAGACTTTTGGATGTTTTGTCAGAGAATGTCATGCTAAAGGGGTACAAAGAATTTAGAATGAGGTGTTTCGCAACGTCTTGCGATAAAGCTACACTCAATGATAACAGGTGTTAGAGAACTTCACATTATGAGGCTATACCCTTTGGCATTGTTCCATCATAGTGTTTCGAACTATTCAGGCTCCAGCGCTTCAGCAGTTGCCTGCTGGCGGGCCGTGCATAACACCTCCTGGACATTTTTCAAATTTGGGGTCGGCTGTATAGTTCCGGAAGCAATGCAATTCCCAATGGAGACTGGTTGTAAAGGGGGATAAACCAGACCCCAGCATAGAGCAAGATGATACTTTCAGTTCGGATATGGCGCATTTTAAGAAGAACATCTTCCTGGTTCAAGCGCTGAAATCAGAGCACCCGGAACGGGCCCAATCCCGTTTCCCTTACCCCTGGTTAGCAAGGGAATGATGGATTGCATCCTTTCCTGTATAATGCCCAATGATATGGTAGTTTTCCTTTTCAATTCCATTCGTTCATCCCCCATTAACCAGAAGCAATAAAAAAGGAAGAAATTCTAGCCCTTAAGCAACGGTACAGTGTAAACCCTATACCTTAAGCCCCAAGCCCCGTACATCCCCTATATCCCCGTTGAAAGTCACTGCAGCGCATCCTGCTGCCAGCAGGAGGCTTGGCGAAGAGCCACCGTCGAGGCCCTAGCGATTGGCCAGTACCATAGAAGCTTGCATAAGAACTGATTTTCGTCTTGTATAAACCTTATATAGCTATAGCATAGTATAACCCCAAACACTGCTTTCCCCCTAGAATCAGCTTTCATAGTTGTAAGCTGGTCTACTTCAAAAAGCTATCCCAATCAAATAGGCCCCTACATTCAATCCCATCAACACCTCAATAAGCCAGTGTATCTGCAGTTTCTTTTCAATTTGATTTTCCATCTTCTATGGCGCCATGCACTTCCCAGGCGAGATCCTTTCAGCTCGAGCAGGCGCAATTGCAGAAACAATAGTAGTCATGTTAATCATCGAAGTAACGTCCATAAAATAGTAATACCAGCAGTAAGAAACGCAATAATCGGAGCAGCAAGAAAATCGTCATAATCGTCGTCAGACAGGGGCTATATAATAGTATGTAGTAGCAAGTATAGTAAGAATGACAGTGCTGCTACTGAGTTCTTGGGCGTATTCTCGAGCATTGTCACCCCTACAGGGAGCTGCTTGCCTCCCGCGTCGCGGAACAGCCGGGCCCCCATGCTTGTTAGGCTCTAATGCGCCGTCAAGGTTTTTGGTAATCGCAACCCCTAAGTTGAACTTTAGTAGTGTCATATGGTAGTCATTGATATGGTCCCTTATATAATACCCTATGAATCCTCCATAACCCATTACCTAATACCTATATGCACTGCCGAATTACCAACGTCTCTTCATTATTGACAAAGCCGTCCCGAAGAATACCCTGTTTGCCCCAGGTTCCAATCAAGTTTCCTTGTTCTTGTCCATTTCGTTCTCCACTGCCCCACTACCCTACATCCTATGCCCGAAATCGCAATTTCCTTTGGATCTTGTATTTGATTCCCCACTATACCCCTTGACTAGTTCCCTAAACCCCACACACCTCTAAAGAAACCTCGCAGTCCCCCTATAATCCCTTAATAAGTTCCCTGAAACCCTAAACCCTAAACCCTGAAACCCTAAACCCTGAATCCTAAACCCTAAATCCTAAATCCTAAACCCTAAACCCTAAATCCCAAATTTCCTTTGCAGCTCCCAAAATCCCCAAATCTGGGAGAGTCTGAGGCCTGCCAGTGAGGCGAGCTTTGCAGCTCCGCCAGCGAGGTGAACACGGCAGTGCTTAGGGAGCCTGTAGAGAGAAGTAGGGAAGATGTAGGAGTACAGAAGGAATTTATATAGGGATATGTAGGAAGATATAGTGACCATAGGATAATGGGATACTAGGGGGGCTTGTAAAGTTATGCAGGTGTTCCCAGAAATATAGGGCTCATATTTTTAGGATTATAGGCTCTATTGGGATAATGGAAAAGAAAATGGAATCTACAGGGAATTATGTAGGGTTTATATCGCTTCTGCACGGCCGAGTTGCGAAGCCCCTGCGCAGGTGCCGTGCAAGTCTGGGATCTGCCCAGAAGTACGTGGCTTCGCATTCGCCCCCGTCTGCGATCAGCAGGCCTCAAGGGGTTTGCAGGGTTGCTGCTAAGGAACTTAACAGGGTTTAGGGTTCAGGGTTTAGGATTCTTTGCTATGAGAAGGGAAGCTTACTATTCATTATATACTCATATTATGGTAACTCATTTTAAGTTCCTTAAGAGCAGCCCAGTTTGAGCGTGTGTCGGAGATCGGATGGATTCCCAGGGGTCTCCAGATAGGACAGACGTTCTGAGAAAAAAACAGGTTCCCGTCTGATTTCCTTAGAAGGGTTGTTCTTAGGGGTCTGTCCTACGTGGAGGCGGGTACCTGGGAATCTACACTAGAAAAGTTTCGTTCAGCGACTTGGCAGGTCCTCCGTGCCCTACGCATACAAAGCGGTCTCCTGAGCAACCTAATATAGCATTTTGAAGTAACAATAGTAACATTTATAATCGCAACAATAATAATCGTTATCATGATCATCAAAATAATAGTAATAGCCATACTTGCAATGACAATAATCGGAATAACAATACTAGCAGTAATAATTGAAATAGTAGTAGAAGCAGTAATTTTAATGTTGTTCTGGTGAGGTGTCTGGAAAGCCAGGCCCAGTGGAAGTGACAGCAAGGCAGGCTGACAGTCTTGGTATCCTCTGTATGGATTCACTGCGAAGGATTTTAATTTAAGTTACCATAATAACATAATATGGATAAAAAGTAAATAATAGGGTTTCCTTATCATACTAATTTAATTTAAGTTCCTTAGCAGCAACCCAGAAGCAGAGGATCATAAGCATTGTGCTCGTTTTCAGGATTCAACCTGCAAAATACTGGGCCCGTGCCCCGGGTAGGGCTGTCAATCCCTGGATTAGAGCATGCTTCGGTGACAGTAGCTTCCTCAGCTTCCCTTGGCCTTGCAGTCCAGGGCTGAACATCTTGTTACTACTGTTGCTATTTTTTTCATTCTCACCACTATAGTATTACTACATGACACTATATAATTCTCGTTATGACTATTCCTCGTATAAGGTGCATGCCGCTCCAGTGCAGCTTGTCTCTGAGCAAAGTCTCAGATCTGCGCGGAGTCCGAAGGCGGGAGTCTACCAAAAGAATCACTATAGAATCTTCAATAGGGTTAGGGTTAAGATTTTGGCGGTTGGTGGTTTAGGGTTTTGGGATTCAGGTAGAATCCCAAACAAGGACCCGCAGCATCCCCTTATGCTCATTACGTTTCCCTATGATCCCAAACCCTAAACCCTGTAGTCTCACCCAGGATCCCAACTAGGGACCCCCAGAATCCCCTATATCTCCCTAGAGTCCCTATGCCCCCTAAACCCTAAACCATAAACCCTAAACCCCCAAAAAAAGCAACTCGGGAAACCTGGGGGGCGCGGCCCCAGGCCGCCGGCTACTCGCGCCTGGATGGTTCTACCGTACACCCTCGAGTCCGGATGTGTGCATCTGCAGTCCGTGTGACTGGGTTGTTGTTAAGGAACTTCTTTTAAGTTACCACAATATGGGCATATACTAAGTTACCAGAATAATTATGGGTATATAGTAGATAATGGGGCTTTCTTATCCTAGTATTTTTTTTACTTTCCTTATCAGCAACCCAGGTGAGGGTGGGCCCGGTGAACGCCGGATTGTAGAAATTAAAATTGGGAGCGCGCTTTGCACAGATCAGTTTTCCCCTAGCTCCCGTCGCTTGGGAGCTTGATGTGAGCTACAGCCTAAATTCGTTAAAGGGCAGTCATATAGGGGATTATACAGGGGGGTATTATTGAACTTTCAAACGGGATACTCAGAGTTTAGACAACGGCTAGTGTGTGAAGTAGCAGGATGCCACCGCAACACATCTCCTTTTGGGCCCTAGCCTGCATCCTATGCTTACCTTACCCGCCTACCTTACCAACCCAGCGTGCCATGTGAGACGCATCTGGGTTATTGTTGGAAAGATATTTTCAGTGCTTTATTATGCGAAATACCAACAAGGATTTTTTTTACTGCAGTTTTGGACAATCTCCTAACAGCCTAGTCTTCATCTATAATCAGCACAGTTTTCAATACAATCCCTAAACCCTGAACCCTAAACCCTAAACTAGGGCACCAGGCATGTGGCTGTTGCTCGTCTTCTTCGGCGTGGTGGCTGCGCGTGTGCCGGCCGTTTCTTCTGCCTGGACCTCATGCGAAGCAGAGGATCAGGCTTGTTATTCTTCTCATTGTTCTTGTTTGAGTATTTATTTTGACGGCTGGTGATTATTTTCACTTTTATTATTGTGAGTATCATGACTAACATCTTATTTGTCTTTGCATTTTCAAAGTCTGCTTTTTTCGTTGACCAGGGGCTTCAAAGCACGTGGAGACAGAACTCCTCTATCGTAAATGCACACATTCGGATACGCACTTTCATTCTCTGTCATCATCAAGAAAGTGGAAGAATAGCACCTTGCGCAGGATCGAGGCACTGAGTTCGGCGTCCGATCTGCTACTTCACAGGGTAAATTTTGGAACATCCGTTCGTTTCTTCTTTTAACCTCCCAATCTCCTGGGAAGGCCCATTTTAAGGCCCTCAGCCCTTAACTCAAGGGTTTAGGGTGCTGTGCTAGTATGGGTTAGGCTAACCTCCTGCAGCGGGCTCGCCGAAGCCAACCGATCATCCCTCGAAACTGGACAAACTCTACTTTTGGAGATATCTTCGGGCTACCAAATCAAGGTCGGATATGGTGGGATGGGGATTGATGGGCTTATGTGCATTTATCATTGTGATTGTGTGGATTATGTAGGGATGATTTGGGCTATAGCCTAAAAACCTTTATAGTAGTTTTCTATATAACCCCCTTTGAGACTATGGCTCATTTGGGTTTGGGCTTAGGATGTACAGAGCTGAGGATAGGTTGTGACAGGGTTACGTGCTTAAAGGAAGGCGAATCTCCTCTGGTATTTCGTTCCGGGTGCGGACGGAAAGGGCGAAACTTTAACCCCTAATCCAGACCCGTAATTAATATATAGGGATAGTGGAAAAGAACATGGGAACTACTATAGTACATTGGGTATATAGGGATAATGGAAAAGACAATGGAAACAACTATAGGACATTGGGTTTATACAATCAATCCCCTTCCCCTTAATAGGGATTATCATAGGGATCCTAATATTCAGGCCCTTAGAAGGCGGGGGTTTATTCATCAGGGGTCTGAATTGATTCATCTTGGCGGGCTAGACCAGGTTAGAGTTCCCCAAAGCAGTTTTTTCAACACTTCTTAACACTCCAATCCATACACCCTGAATCCCACACACCTAAACCATTAAGCCCTAAATCCCTAAAGCCCCAAACCCCTAAGCCTCTAAACCCCTGAACCTAAAACCTTATACCCTAAACCCTAAACCCTCAGACCCCTAAACCCTTAATTCTTCAACCCTAAGCTCTAAGCCGTAGCTTCCATTGTCTTTCCACCATCCCTACAAAATCCCTATATTCTCCTAAACTCGAGCAGCCTCAGGTGTAGGACCAGTACAATATCCCTAAACCCTAAACCCTGAATAGCAGTTTCCACACTATTTTCCATTATCCCTGTATAACCCCAATAAATTCCCTATAATCCCTGTAAGAGGTGTAGGGCCAGTGCGATATGTGCCTGGCCCACGGGTCTTGTCGCATCTTCAAACAGGGCTCTTGCTTGGGACGCTGGCGGTTTCTGTGGCTCTAAGCCACCTGTCGGCCGCAGAGGTGGGTGTTATTACGGGGTTGCATAGGGATTATGTAGGGATAATGGAAAGAAGATGGAAGCTACTGTTTAGAGTTCAACTGTTGAGGGTTTAGGATCTAGGGTTGTTACAAAAGAACATTGAAAATGACATGGCAAGGTGCATGATACGATGGTTTGTAGGGACTTATGGAACTTCCAAATCATGGGTTCTTGTTTGGAGGTCGGTGTGGTAAGGATCCCATGACGCGAAACTTACTGTAAACTTCAGGTGACCACCTCTATATCCTCCTGGATCTCAGCAAGTGTCTGCACCAATCTCTTAAACAAGGAGGCTGCAAGTACTTTCCAGGCGACCTGCCTGCTTGTGATTCTACAGATGTTCATTGCCAACATCGTCGTCATCCTAGCGCGGTTTAAGGACCTTGGGTGTCCTAGCGTTCGAGACTTCTGGAGATGGCTACCAGTCTCCTTTCTGGTGTCCGGTATGTTGGGCACCTCGATTTTTGCGCTGGAAGGCACAACGGTGAGCACAGTGAACATCATCCGGAATGTCCTTCCAATCATTACCTTTGTCCTGGAGAAGATCCTGTTCAACAGCCCAAGGATTGTAAGACCTGGCCATGTCCTGTCAATGTTTTTGACGCTCTTTGGGACCACTCTCTACGGCATCTACAACTTCTCCGTCACGAGTTACAGTCTTGGTATGATTCTATTTGGCTGTCTTCTGACGGTAGTGGACAAGCTGCTGCAGCGACACCTGCTGATGAGCCCGGACTTCAAACAACCCTTGGCAGTCTGTATGGTCATGAATAACACCTTCGGCATGCTGCCGCTCCTGGCCGTATCGATCCTCACACATGAGGTAGCCTCCAACAGTTAAATCCCCCCACAAAGGGTGCCTTACATATGTACGTCATATGGGGACTCCTGCCTGAAGCAAAACTAAATCATAAGGCCTGGGCCTACGCTCCCTTGAGGCCCCAAACTGGAGCCGGGTGATTGCCAAGACTCCTTGGGATGGCTGGCTGTTGGCACCCAGAGCTTATTTGAGAGTTTCCTCCAAATTTATGGGTACCTTTTTGGGAGCCCTTATAAGGACTACAGTATTTTGGGGTCTACATTGGGGTCCCCCTCTTTAGTGAAAGTACCATTCGAGGGTCTCTTCAAAACTTGTGGGACCTTTTCCAGCTTGCAATGGCAGTTTACACTGACATCCGCAAAGGGTTGTCCACCCACAGCTGTTGAGAACTTTGTTGAAGTTCAATGAAGCGAGAGTTGGGCCAAGCAAATTGAAGGGTTGAGGTTAGGAGAAGGGCGATTAGAATTTCAATTGGCCTATTACACATGGTAGTTTCCCAAAATAAGGGGACCCCAATATAGACCCCAAAATACTATCATCCTTATTATGGGGATCCCCAAAAGGGTACCCCTAATTTTGACAACCACCCACATAGATTTTCTTCCTTCTTATACTGGTGAGGATCCTTGATGTCCTTGGCGAGCCTTATTCGCACATCTGCTGGCAATAGTTGTCAGACCTCAACCGTCAAAGGTCAACCCTGGAGCCCAAGCCCAAATCCTCCAAAGCCCTAAACCCTAAACCGAAACCCTAAACAGTAGTTTCCATTTCCCTTTCCATCATCTATATAACCCCCTTATAACCCCGATATGCTTTGTAGAAGTTTCCATTTTCTTTTCCATAATCTTTATGTAAGCCCATATCATACCCCTACCCCAAACCTTAATCCCTAAACCCCAAACCCCAAACCCTAAACCCGAATCCCTAAACCCCAAACCCCAAATCCCAAGCCCTAAACCCCAAACCCTAAATCGTAATCAAATCCCAAACCCTAGTCCCTAAACCCTAAAGCCCAAGCCCTAAACCCTACACCCCAAACCCCAAACCCCAAGTCCAAAAAACAAATCCAAACCCTCAACCCTAAACCCTAAACCCTAATCCCCAAACCCCAAACCCCAAGCCCCAAGCCCTAAACCCCAACACCTGAGGTACTTGCCTCTGGGCTCTCAGGATGCTGTTTGGGCTTCTACGGCCTAGCGGCATCTAAATCCAAGTGATAGAACCTGTTGTACTTTTAGGGTTTAGGTTTTAGGGTTTTGGGGTTTAGGGGTTTAGGGTTTCGGATTTAGGGTTTAGGGATTAGTGTTTCGGGTTTTAGGCTTCAGGGATATGGGTGTAGCTGCTTTGGGTTTAGGGATTGGCGTGTGGGATTTCCGTGTTTAGGCGCCCACACCCTCAGGCCTAAAACCCAAACCCCAAACCCTAAACCCTAAACCCTCGACCCTAATCCTAAACCCCAAACCCTAAACCCTGAACCTAAACCCTGAACCCTGTATGACAAAAAGAGGCATTCCTTTCCTCTTCCTGGTGCAAATGGGACCAAGGTATCGAAGCTGGTCTCAGCTGCCTCCGTCCTGATGTTGCAAAACACCAGCAAGGCGTCTTTTTGGGACTCGTGGTGGAGCTTTTTGAATCAAATTCTGTGGTTTATCTAGTGTAACAATCATGTATTTTCTATCAGCTAGTTATGGTGATTATAATATGGTTAATCTAATCCTTTTTTCAGGGCCTCCTGAAATTATTGGGACTTGTTTGGCAAAACTCTCTCTCTCTCTCTCTCTTTTGGGCAAGGTTCTCCACGATCGAAAACCCAAATCCCTAAACTCTCACCAATATAGATCCCCACCTATCACTTCTATTTCTCCATATCTTTCTATATCCCCAAACCCCAGACCTAAAGCCCTAAACCCTTAACCCTTGGTTTAAAACAACTTTAAGCCTTAACTCCAAACTTTGACCCCCAAGGTGCTACTGATCCTGCTCTCCGTGATGTTCTTGTTGGTGATCCTTATCTGTCCTTACATCTCCCTACATATATATATATATATACATGTATATGTATCTCAGTACACATCCCTGCATATCCCTAAACCCCTAAGCCCTAAACCCTGACCCCGCAACCCTAAACCCTAAGCCCTAACATTTTATCTCCTAAGAGGTGCTAGTGATCCTGCTCTCCGTGATGCTTCTGGGGGATGACATCTCGGGCTTGTCCGCCCTGGGATGTTTCCTATCAGTCCTGGGCTCCTCGTTCTACATGGGGCTTAGGGGTTAACGCTTTAGGGTGTAGGGGTTAGGGCTGTTTGGGGTTTAGGGTTTAGGGTTTTGAAAAGCGTATAGGCAGCTATAGGCTTGAGAAATGATAGGGATACCAGTACATTCTTGTCTTCCTCTTCTGGGTTTGTGCATACTTGACGTGCAAATCATATAGCATGCAGATATATGCTCATATTTATTGGTTCAGCATACATCCCTAAACCCTAAACCTTAAAGCCTTAATCCCGAAACCCTAATCCCCTAAATTCCTAAACCCCTAAACCCACAACCTTGACGCAGGCTCCGCTTGGTATGGCTACATAACTTTGAGCCCTTCAAGCCCTCAGAGCGCAGCAACTCCTCCCGACAAAGAGGCGGGTGTTTCCAAAAAGGACCCGTTTAAGATTTAGGGCTTGGAGGTCCCCCTTACGTAACGCCTCATTATCCTTGAGTGAGCTTACGTGAGTTGAATGTAGGGGGTAGCATAGGGCAACCCATGACCCTTCGTAGTCCCTACTCGGGAACCCCGACAGTCCACATCTTGTCCCAGTATAATCCTTTCCCCTAACATGGAAATTCCCACCCTCCTAATATTATTCCCAATCTTCTGGAACACCAAAATGCAAAGAATTGTTCCATAATAGTGGTGGTGGGGGCTTTAATGTTAGTGGGAGGGGATTGCCTCTAGGATAGGGGCATTGGTAGGGATACCCCGAGGTGTCCAGTCCGCTGAAGAGCGACAGCAGCGCCAAAGGATGACTGTCCGGTGAAAAAAGTTGCAATGGATTCTCAAAATCATAGGTTCCTTGTGGGTCTTTGAAACAGTAGGCCTGTTTCTGGGCTTTTCAAGCGAGAATTGCATGGTTGACAGGGATATACAGGGAACCCTGATGCTGAGAGAGGTACCAGTGGCTTACTGAGTACGGCAGCCGCTTATATTGACTCTCATTTTCGGAGCCTTCCCCGAAATCGACCATCAATTTCTGGAAAGCCTCTCATGTGCTAGCCCCACGTCAGGTGATGAAGGAGAAAGACTCCCAGAAGCTCAAAATGTGCAAGACTGTCCCCAAGGTCGCGTTTAGGGTTTAGAATTTGGCATTTTGGGGTTCGGGGGTTCGTGATCATTTCATTCTTGCGATCACCATTGTCTTGATTATGTGATATCTTTAGTATACTTGAATTACACTCTGTTTGCTGTTGCTAATGCCTTTGGTCCACAAAGGTGTGAAGTCTTTCAGGAATTTTTTTGGCATTTGTCTGCACTCCCCCGGACTAAAAGACTAGTATGACAAGTTGCCTTACACAGACTACTGTGCCTTCAAAGCGACTATTGGGGCTTTCAAGTTAGTTCGGGGGCGCATGTGATCCCCCCGAACCCTCTAACAGTCATGTATGGGACTCTTAATGAAGACTAACCGTGTCTATAGCAATCATGTACAGGAACTTTTTGAAGGCTTGTAAGGCTTGGAGCATTCCAAGATGCAGGCTACTGTGCGAACAGCCACGAATGTCATGGAGAAGCTCAGGGCGCTGCAGGCGCTACCAGTATGGTGCGTCCGCAGTTCAGAGTTTAATGTTCAGGGTCGAAACTGTCTGGGCGCACTATACAGACCTTTTTACATGGTGGGTTGATGTCAAGTTGGCTCGGTTTGAGGTTCTGAGACAGGCTCAAACAGGCCACATAAATATGGGGCCCCAATTTGACCCCAACATACAGTGTTCGTCAATTTTGGGACGGTCCCATAAGCTTGCTTTTTTTTGCATTGTTCTTGTGGTGCGTTAGGTGGTGTTCTGGCTAGGGACTCAAGGATGTAGGTAGCAGTGGTAGAAGAGCATATAAGGGGACTTTTGCAGAATTACCATAGGTTGCCATTAATGCGTATGGACCTTTTCAGGTATGATTCCATATGGGTTTTTGTTCTGTCGGTAGTTACCAGCAATTTGCGTCCGACCTCTTTCGCTCAGCCCCATGTATGCGACATGTCTGGGGTTTCCACAAATTAGGAGTCTCCTTTGAGGATGGTTATAATGGGATAATGGAAAAGAAAATGGAAACTACTATAATGAGTTTAGGGTTTAGGGTTTAGGATTTAGGGTTTAGGGCTTAGGGGTTGTAGTATATTGGGGTTGTATATCAGGACAAATCTACTTATAATGGGAATGTAATGGGGACACCCGCAGGGATACCCATTTCTGGAACCTCAACCATGGTTGTTTTGAAGTTCCCCCATGTTTTGTGAAATGAATAGAATCCTCCTTAAGTAGATAGAATATGGGGTATATGTGGATCTTATTATAATGTACCCAGAGCCATATTCCATCTGCTTGTGGGGGATTATACCCTATTAGCTAGGTCCTACTGCGATTGCCAGCATATCCTGGTCATCGAGATGAGAGTGGCACTTGTTCGTTGTATAACCTCACCCAAAACCCTCAAAAAAAACACAACCCTAAACCCTAGACCTAAAACCCTAAACCTTAACCCCTCCGTGCCGAACCTGGCATCCCCAGGGGGATGTACCTTGGAGAAAAGGTCCGACAAACAAAGAAAGCCTTACTGGTTGTTAGTTGGGAATGGAGGAGCTGATCCCTGTAGTGTCTCCTATCGAATCCTTTCACAACACAGTAGCTTCCATTTTTTCCACTATTCCTACATAGTTCCTTTCCAACCCTATAATTGGTAGACAAACTATAGTAGCTCCCATTGTCTTTTTCACTATCCCTACATTAGTAGACAAACTATAGTAGCTCCCATTTTTCTTTTCACTATCCCTACATAATTCCTATATAACCCAACTATAATAGCTTCACTTTTCTTTTCCACCATCCCTACATAATTCCTACATAACTCTATAATTAATCGACAAACTATAGTAGCTTCGATTTTTTTCCACTCCTTAATTCCCTACCTCCCCGGCCCCTTTTCAACTGCAGCCTTCTCTCTTTCCTTGGAGGGGCGTGGGAAGGCCTGAGTTTTGGCCCTTCTACGCAGCCCCACCCCCTTCCAGCCATTCCAGACAGAGACCACAAGATTCTGAGAAACCCTAAAATCTCAATCCCTTAACCCTACGTACTCTCCATGTAAAAGGCACCGAGACTTATCTTCCAGCCGTCTTGCGACGGACAGCCAGGAGCTACAGCACCCACACATCTCCAGCATCACCGACCTCATGGAGGAGACCTCCTTGCCATGCCCAGAAGAGTAGTCTTCAGTAAACTTAGGGCCTTAGGGTCTAGGGTTTAGAGTTCAGGGTGTAGGGTTCAGGATTTGGCCATTTTGTGTATAGGATTTTGGGTGTTGCTTCTAGGGGTTGGTGAAAAATTTAAGGGCCTATGGTTTTGGGTGTAGAGTTCAGGGTTTAGTTACGATACTGGAGAACCAAATGGAAGAGACCATGGAAATTGAATGGAGATTACTACTTAGGGTTCAGGGTGTAGGCCTGGGGAGGGATCAGAATCAAATGGACAAGAGAACAGGAAATCGAAATTGGTTTATGTGTTTTCCTAGGGTTTTTAAGGAACTTAAACTAAGTAAGCAGGGACGCCAGAATCCCTGCTATGAAGTCAGAGGGTAGTCTTTGTGGATGCAGTCGGAAAAGAAAAGAAAGTAATCTTATTTGGCCAAGGGAAAGGGGAAACGGTATCTGGTAGAGCCATACCCTAGATCCTAAGCCCAAGACGCTGGTAGAAGAGTCATACCAAACCAAGATAAGAGTGACCAGACCTTGAAACACAAGAGTAATCTCCATATTAGTGATAAGAGTATAGGGGTTAGGGTTTAGAGTTCAGTATAATGATAAGAGAAGGGCAGGGTATGAAGGTTTCTGGGGATCTAAGCAGGAGCTGTAGGACTAGAGTACGAATCGCAGCAGCAACAATCATAGCACCCTTGAGCGGCCCTCCATAATCTGCAATAACACCCCCCAATATGATCCCAAATATACACCCTTATAGTTTAGTCGCTTCCATTTTCTTTTCCATTATCCCAATATAACCCCAATATACTATAATAATCTGAACACCTCTGGTGTCTGGGGGCTACCATTCTGCAAGCCCGGTGCAGGATGATAAGAACTACTATATCATCAGCGACTACTACATGGGCGGTGATGTGCAGGCCAGGGACCTAAGAACCATCACATTCCTTTAGGGGTTTAGGGTTTAGGGTTTAGGGTTTAGGGTTTAAGGTTTAGGGTTTAGGGCCTAGCCCTGTAGAAGAGAACCGTAACAGTACCTATAGCCCCTATTCCACCCACTCCCTCTTAAGCATCACTAAGGCTGCCAGTGATAGCAGTGTGAAGATGGGAGTTTCTCCAGGTGTTCAGGGATTAGTATAGTGTATTGGGGTTATATTGGGATAATGGAAAAGAAAATCGAAGCTACTGTAGTATAATAGGGTATATGTTGGGGTTATATTCTGAACCCTAAGCTCTAAACCTAAACCACTAGGGCTCCAAGTCTCCCCTTTGCCTAGGGTTCGCACGGGAACCCCTTCTGAGAATAACGTGAGGGCGTTACCATATCCTGTATGTGAGCTAGGGGCTTTATGCTCACTGCATATAGGCTTCTCCCAAGCATTTGTAGTGACCCGAATTTTGACACATACCCATAGCTGTCGACGTTAGCTGGAGGGGTTTTCAAGATGCGGTACCCTTGAACTATGTAGGGCTTGCACAGGCATGAAGCTGGTTCCTGTTAGGGATACTGCCTGAAATATCTTAAAAATGTCCACGTACTTGCATTCCAAGGCGTTCATTGCTACTGAGATAAGATTTACATTTTCCTGATACCCTGCTGCTTGCCACTAGTAGCTGTACCATGCTCGATCCTATCATCACCATTCCTTATCAAAAGCCTGATCAAATTTCTGACGCTTGTGAACTTTGTTCGCGTGTGTAACCTGTGGAGGCACATCCAAGCCCGGAACCGCAAATCCCAAGCCTAGTGTAGAAACCTTGTGAATTCGTAATGGCATCAGTCTCCACATGATTCAGAATGTGTATGCTCAAGTCCTCAATTCAGTTGTTTAGAGCTCTAAGCATTACATGCTATGTGGGGTTGCCAAACCTAATATTCTTTATGTGTCCCCAGTGGAATACTGAACCCAGTATTTCCCAGAAGGGCCACTGTTTTGACAACCCCAATAGTCCCTGGAACAAACCATATAATCACAGCTTCCATTTCATTTTCCATCTTTTCCATGTGATTCTCCATCATTGTGGTAATATCCCCATCTAACCATTTATTATCCCTGTATAGACCGTATATAAACCCTATAATCCCTACACAAGCCCTATGTTCCCATATAAGCCCTATAATCCATACATAACCTTATATACCTATATAAACCGTATATACCTAAATAAACCCTATAATCCCTACATAAAGCTTATCTTCCTATATAAGCCTTATAGTCCCTACCTAAACCCCATAATCCCACATCATCTCTATGAAGTTCATGTCAAGAGCTGTTGCGTGATCTAAGGACTGGCTGGAGAAAATGGACGAGGGCAACTGGCTGCAGGAGGGGTTTAGGGTTCAGGGGCTTAGGGTTTAGGGTTTAGAGTTTAGGGCTTAGGGTTCAGGGTTAGGATTTAGGGTTTAGGCGCTGCAGGAGCCAACTTTTCCGCACAGAGCCATGGGATGACTGCTTCTATACAAGCTTGTTTTGTCAGTAATATTTCCCCTTATGATCCTCACATACTATAGTAGATTGCATCCACCTACATTCAATCCCTACAAACACCAGTATACGCCTAGATTCGATTCGATTGCTAGGAGTCCACGTGCGCAGCCTATGTGCGCCAGGCAGGGGTGTGCTAGGTACCTTGGGTTGCTGCTAAGGAACTCAAGCCAAGTTACCACATTATGGGCATATAGTAAGTGATGGGGTTTCCTTGTTATGGTAATTTTAATTTAAGTTCCTCAACAGCAACCCAGTATTTTGTGAGGGTCGCCCTCAGTGTGCCCTGCTGTCTGACCAAGCGGAACAGTCTTCATGTCTCAGCGCCCATTTTTGAGAAGCCCCAAAATCCAAACGCCAAAATGCCCTAAATCCTAAACCCCAAGCCCTACACCCTAAATTACATGTTGCAACTTTCAGGCCCTTCTGGCCCTTTGCCATAGTCATTCAGCCCAGGCCACCCGCAGCTCCTGCATTTGAATGGGTTCCATAGGCTTCAGACTTCAGAGTCCCCCTTAAGTAGATAGAACATGGCAGTTACATTGGGATAATGGAAAAGAAAATGGAAATTACTACTTAGGGTTTAGGGTTTAGGGTATAGTCCCCCTTAAGTAGATAGAATATGGGGTATGTGGGATCTTAATATAATATACTCAAAGCCAGATTCTATCTACTTAAAGGGGGACCATTGGGTTTCAAGTTCAGAGTTGAGGGCTTAGGGTATTTCGGGGTTTTAAGGATCACGATGTTCTCAACATTGTTGGTGCAATGAACGTACTGTATCTACCATTGATGGGGCACAGTAGTAGCAATGATAATTGTAATCCCAATCATATTAGTGAAAATACTTTGAAAACTACTAGCATTAATAGTAATACTAATAGTGATAATAGTAACTATAGTAATAATAAGGGTAGTGGAGATTTCTTCCATCCAATGGATGAGTTTTGCACCCTCCTGAAAACCCGACGTGGTGCGGTTTAGGGTTGAGGGTTTAGGGTTTAGGGCCTGACGGGCAGTTTTCAGTGAAGCCATGTGCAGGTGGGAAGGCTTAAGCATTGCACTTCAGATTACAACCAGTAGCCCTGAACCCCCAACACACCCCCAAGCCCTGTAGTAAACTCAGTATTGCTAGTACCTTATGTTGAGTTGCAAGAGTCAAGAGGAGCAGATTCCAAACCTCAAACCCTTCAACCCTAAACCCTGAACCCAAAACCCCAATCCCTTGACCCTTTAACCCCTGAACCCTTAAGAATCTTGAGCCTAAAATCCTCCACCAGGTTTTCCACCGAGATCTCAAACCTAGCAACCTGCTCCTAACCACGAAGCTTCCGGATGCTGTTATCAAGGCCTGGGCTCTGTTGCAAGGTGTTTAGAGTTTAGGGTTTGGGGGTGTAAGGTGTAAGGCTTCAGGGTTCAGGGTTTGGGGGTTGTGGGTGTAGAGTTTAGGGTTTTGGGGTGTAAGGGGTTCAGGGTTTGGGGGTGTAGTTGTGGAGTTTAGGGTTTGGGGGGGTGTAAGGTGTTGGGTTTAGGGTTTGGGTGGTGTAAGATGTAGGGTTCAGGGTTTGGGGTGCAAGGTGTAGGGTTTTGGGGATAGGGTTTGGCGTTCAGAGGTTTGGGGTCTCATAGGGGAGACAGGGTCTCGGTTTAGGGGTCAAAGCGTTTGGAGGGCTCATAGTGCTTCAGTTCAGGTTTTTAGGCGTAGAGGGTTGAAGCCTTGAAAGCTTGCTGCGACAGCAGGCCTGTTTCTGATGGTGGCACGAACTCCCCAACCTACCTTAAACCATCAAAAGCATCTACTCATACATCCCTATACCCCCAAACCCTAAACCTTGAACCCTATACCCCGCCCTCTTGAATGGACTTAAGTCCCCCCCTCCATGTTGCTGAGCTGGAGCCCAGCTTTCCGTCCCCGCACACAAGTGGCAGATGATGAACATTTAGAGGGCTCAAAAGGTGGGGGAAAAGGAAGGTGGGGTATAGGAAATCAATATAGTAGATTATGTACTGGGGACCCTTCAACCCACGTAGCTGTTTCGGGTCACCGACTTTGCAGTTGGTTTCTTTGTGGATTTGCTTTTTTCTTTGCATTTTGGTTTGGAGTTTTCGCTGATTAATTTGTGTGTTTGGTTCTTTGGCTTCTATCAGCATTTTCTTTAAACCCCCAAAACCCCTAAACCACCCCAAACCCCCGAAAACACCTGAATCCCCAAACTGCCCAAAACTCCTAGACCCCTACGTAAAGCCCCTTAACCCCCATAATTTCCTCAAGCCTAAACCCTAAATCTTAGCCAACAATTTCCCCAAAAGGACCTTAGATCCACCCCCAGGTGGTGGACTTCGGCCTTGCGAACATCCTGGATCCTGATAACTCGCGGGAGACTTGGAGCCCCAGGGAAAGGTCCTATAGGGGTTTAGGATTTAGGGTTTAAGATTTAGGGTCCAGGATTTAGGGTCTAGGGATTAGGGATGAGGGTTCAGGGTCTAAGTTTTAGGGTCCAGGGTCTAAGGTTTAGGCTTCAGGGTTGAGGGATTGAGGTTTAGGCTTTAGGGTCTATTGTTTATTGATTAAGGCATAGAGTTTAGGGTGGAAGGTTTAGGGTTTAGGGTCCAATATAGTGCCGTTGTTTTCAGAAGCATATCATCCAGGGCTATATATGGTTACGTAGGCAATATCTACGGGTTATACTGGAATTGTACATGGAATGTATAGACTTTAGGGATATTGCCCCCAATACTGGAGAATCAAAGGCAAAAAAACATGGAACATGAGATGGAAACTGGGCAGAAAGGTAGGCTACGGGTTTAAGTCTCTAAGCAATACCTACATTTGCAGAGGCAGCATGTTACCTACCCCTTTTCGTGTTTTACGGCCTTTGCAAGATGGTAGATTGCAATGCCTTGGAAGGAATATTGCGCACCCCCCCCACCCTCAAAGCTCGCATTTCAAACACACTTGTTTCACTTACCTTGCAGCGGCCTGTGTTTTGCAGATGGGATGTAGGTCCTAGGCGTCTCGATGCAGTCTGATACCTACTCCATGTAACAGGGTATTCGACGGATTTGGGCTGCGGCCCCGTTAGAAGCTATCTCTTCCGGAGCAGCTTCTAATCTAGCAACTTTCACACATACATGGTCCTTTCACACTACGGGGGTTCCTTTCATCCGTGCCTGGGAGAGATAGGGAAAACCAAGATTATGACCAAGTAAGATCTACAGTTTGGTTATACTTACTACCATAGATGAAACACGTGTTTTACAAGATGACTACTTACTGTGGATGGAGGAATTCTTGCACTACGTAGGACCCCCAAACTACTATACTTACATATACTTACCATTCGGGCTAAAAAGAGGGGGGGGGTGCAAGATGTCCTCTATCCACAGTAGTGCCTGGAACAGGATCATCCAGAAACATCCCAACGAGTACACAGTCCCAGAGGCGACCTTGTGGTCACTCACAGGATGCGTTGAGGGACTTGGAGTTACAAAGAAATACTTTGAGGGACCCTGGCTTTAAGGGGGGTTATCGAGATGTACAGAGTTCAAGGTTTTGGGTCTCGGGGTTAAGGTACTTTGATGGACCTGGAGTTACTAACGGGTTAGGGAACCTACTTATAATAGGTTACAGTAGGCTGAGAGTGGGCTTAGTCAGGGGATTGGATATGCTACCTATCTCCAGGTCCCTCAAAGAAACATAGGAGCTATCATAGCCCCTTAATGAAATCCATTTACAGATAATTACTGTCAGGTAGAATGACCCAAACTACAACCCTAATTCTAGGGACACTCGGGGTCCCATCTGAGAAATTTGGACTAGTTGCATAAGACAGCGGGAGCCCTAAAGTTGCCTTATATGGATTTCAGGTGATTTGCAAACCCAAGGCACGTTGAGGGTACTGTAGGGGCAGAAAGGTTTTCAGTATTTTTTTTGCAATACCTTACATGATAGTACAACTATATAGGCCAACGGTCCAGAGGCTCATAGGGAGAGTAAGATCCCGACACCTATCATAGGCACTTCCGTAAGAGGTTATGATTTTCATGTGCCTCGTGCTTTTGCTGGGCGCAAGGCAGGCCCGGCCCTAAAAGCTTCCTTACCCAATTCCTGTGATTGAAGCTTGACAGCCGAGAAGAGGATATAATGTTGATGCCGTGATAATTGAGGCTTCTACACTGCCATCCAGAGAATGGCGGCTCAAATTTTAGCAGAAACCCTAGTCCCAAATTTTAAGTCCTAAGCCCTAAACCCTAATCCCACACCCTAAACCCCAAACCCTAGCAAGTGGCCCTTAAATTTATTGAAGCTACCCCATGGTTGTGCCATGCCATTGCCAGATCTTGAAAACATCGGAGCCGATGAAGCATGGCGGCGCTGATATGTGGAGGCACGCAGTGTAGGTTCAAAGTGGAGTGGTCCTGTTGGGGCTCCTTAAACCTGCATGAAAATTCACGCCCAGTTTAGGACCAGAAGTGGCGAGGATAGGGGGTTCCTTTTATGTGACTTTTTGGGGCAGCCCGGTTTTGTAATTTAGTTTTGCTTCTGGTCAGTTGCAAGTAGTGCCACAATCTGAAATGGTGACATTTCATGTTTGCCATGGCCTTCATGAAAGTCATTGTCGCTTTGATTTATCTCGCTCTCTCTCTCTCTCTCTCTCTCAGTCAGGTTAAGCCCCCAACCCTTCAACACGTTTCGGAACATGATTACGCTACAAACCTTACGGGGATGCTTCACATTGGTGTGTGTGTGTGTAATACTGAGATTCAGGGGGTTATTGCAACTATCCCTGAACCATCAGCAACCGTAAATCCATCATATCATATTCCAAATGATTTGCTATGTCTATCCTGATGGGTTGGCGCCATTTCTACCCTAAATCCTAAAACCCTTAAACCTAAAACCCGAAACCCTAAAAACCTAAAACCCTAAAACCCTAAACCCCGAAACCCTGGCCCGTGCCAGTGTGGGCGCCATTGCCCATGCACTCCTCGTGGGGACCGGCGCCAGCGTCAGCTCCAGGCAGTGCTCTGCACTGTAGAAGTCTGAACAGTAGGGGTTATTTGCGGAATTCAGGGTTTAGGGTTTAGGGTTTAGGATTGAGGGTTTAGGGTTTGGGGTTTAGGGTTTAGGATTTAGGGTTTAGGGTATAGAGGGTTCAGAGTTGAGGGCTTAGGATCTAGGGTTTGGGTTTTGATGTAGAACTAGAAGTCTGCAAAGGTAGCAAGATAAGGCTTGCATGGGGGATCATAGGGCTTATGGGATGGGATTCTGGGGATCTTGTAGAAGGTTTAGACGGATCATACAGAGGGTCAAAGGGATTATGGAAGCCAACTATAGGGATGATACGGGAGTATTATTTTGAGAGTGTTCTTACCTTGATCACAGAATAGCTCAGTCCCCCAGAGTGTTTGGGGGTTTAGCTGGAGGTTGAGGTTCCAAGGTTTCGAGTTCAGTGTGGTTCATGCGTGTTTTCAGGGCCCCAGGGTTTAGGGCGAGGGGCTCACGGTCTCGGGTTTGGATTTTAGCCTGCTGCCTTATAGATTCAATGCCGCTTCTGGACAGGAGAGGCTGGGGCTTCGGGCGAGACGACGAAGGTGCAGCGGCTGTCTGGCTAGCAGCCGTGATGTGAGGTAGGATTCTGCTTAAAGGAGGGGTTGTATGGGGGATCATATAGGGGACTACTATAGGGGATTTTAACGGGGATACTAGGAGTTTAGACTGTAGCTCATATGGTTTTTCGGTGAGATTTTAGGGCTCCTTAAAAATAATGAAAATATTGGGGTGCGTAGATACTTGGGGTTTGGTTTGGGGGATCGCAAGTACAAATCAAAGGTCACACCAGTAGTTCCGCTGTAACTACTGGCTGTGGCGCTGCCAATGGGTACTATTTTGACCATTATTCTTACGTAGCACTGGTACTGGTACTCTTACGGTCATGCGCGGTACTCTGATTGCCCTAGTCCTTGTTGTTGTTTTTCGCGCCCTGTGCTCGCAGTTGTCACACCCCCCAAAAAAGTAATGTAGATGCCTAAGTGAGTACTGTTATCATCCCATTATAATCCTGTTCTATTACCATACTTTAACATTCCCCGAAACCAGATTCTGATGCTTTAGGCTCCTGCCTTCGATCCGTATCAACTGCTGTGTAAATCCAGTGTCCACTTAAGTTGCCATTCTTGTCCTAAACCCTAAACCCTTTTTCTTCTCCATGATTCTGCGAATAATATTGTTTCATCCCTGACACCTCGGCCAGGATGGAGTGAGAGAAGTCCCATGGCAAGGGATTTCGCGCTGCGGCTGCTAAGGCCTGGAGCTTCCAGGTTTTTGGTAGAAACCCTAAACCCTAAACCCTAAACGTCATGGGTAGGAAGAGTCCTTGCCAACCTGGGCAGCCCTAAGCCTTCAATCCTAGACCCAAAGCCCTAAACTCTAAAACCCTGAACCCTAAACCCAAAACCCTAACCCACAAAGCCTACACCTTCAACCTGGGGTTCGGTGTTTAGTGAAGCCTTGGTTCTTGAAATCCTAAATCCTACAGCCCACGCGGGTAACCCTGAATCCTAAGCCCTGAATTTCCACACCGAATGAAGCATAGACCTTCTAAACCCTACACCGAAAGCCCTTAATTCTAAATCGCAACTTGAGCTACAAAACCCAGACCCGCAATCCAAATCATCCAAACCCCAAACACACACTTCTAAACCCTAGAGCGCTGCATGTATCCTAAACCTCAAGCCAGTCTTGCTCGGACTGTTACTATTACTATTACTCATTTCGAATTACGAATTATTAGCCACCATTACGATTACAATTACGTGTACTTTTACTACTATCATTACTGACCCTAAACCCTAAACCCTACATTGCTATTACTATTATTCTTTATTACTATTACTAGAGGCCTGTTGGAGAGCGGCCTACTGCAGCCAAAGCCCTCCACCATCCTTGGCTGAAGGCCCAGCGCCCGCTATTTTTCAGGTTATATTAGGTGGACCCCCCACCCAGTAATAGTGACTATAAGGGATAATGGTAATTAGATTAGGGTCCTCTTATAGTCCTATTATACAACTATTACAGGGTGGGGGGTCCTCCTAAGGTTTAAAAGGTTTGGGGATTTGGGGGTCTGGGGTTTGGGTTGTATTGGGCTAGGTATATGTAGGGGGCTACACGGGGGTTATATGGGGATATCTTCTTGAAGGTTCATGGGACCTAGAAACTACTTTTTACCTGGCCTTCAGCGGGGTTATGGGATTTAGTAACTACGTATTACAGGGCTTATAACCTCGTTTATTGGGGAGTAACGTACAGAAGTCCAGTGAGGGGATTCTAAGCATGGTTAGAAGCGCAGTTATACGTTTTTACAAATTCCCATGAGCCTTCAACTTGTGTAGGGCAGTAAAGAATACTGCGGTAGGACAAAAGTTCGCCACACGGGCTTACAATGCAATGTATGCGGCAGGGGCAACCCCTTATTTCGTAGACTCCTAGCACAGGCCGGCACAGGCTCTCCGCCGGTAACTTTATAATAGTATACGTTTATTCCGGGATCGTAATTACTCCGCCACGCTGGCCACATAAAGCGGACCTTCTGCCCTGGAAATCTCTCCGCGCTAAAGATACTTGTGAAATGTACCCTGGCCCTGGCATGTCGAAACTTGTGTCCTGGTGATGTATCAAGACGGTTTAATTAGGGATGAGGGTTTAGGGATATACATATTAAGTCGGCGTTACATAGTATGTAGGGCTATATATATTGGGATTATGTAGGGTTTGGGGTTTAGGCTTGCTACCCCAGTAATGGAGAATCAAACGGAAACAGAAAAAGAGCATGTAAGATGACATGGAAACTCAGTTTATGCAGGGGTTTGTAGGGAATACTACCAATATTGTGGTCGTAGTTTCTTGTGTATTTCTAGTACAGGGCACCTCAATTAAAAATGCCTCAAAAATCATATTGGTGATCATGTTGGCCCCTGTACGGTGGATACTAAATATCCGGCATGACCCTAAGGACCTTAAATTCAGGAATTCTGGTACAACAGTCTACAGTATACGAAGGTCATGCAGGATTCTTAGTATCAGCAGTATTTAGTAGAATTTTGGGAGATAAAAAAAACGAATTTCCTGTACACATCCACAACCATTACATCCTGTTTGTTTCAGGGGCTAAGGTGTAAGTTCTTGTTGGGTTCGAATGGTAAAAGTTGAGTTTAGAGATTAGGAACCCAACGCCCTAAACCCTACTGTTTTCCGAGTGTCCAAAGATCCTTGGCGGCCCCATAGGGTAAGAAAAGAATTGGAAAGTAAATGGGCACATACAGGGACTGAATGGGTGAGAAACACCCTGGCAGGGACAAGCAAATGTTTTTACAGTGACTTGGAGGAATTAGCACCAATATACTATAGCAGTTTCCATTTTCCTTTCCATTATCCTCATATAACCCCAATATGACCCTAATATACCCCCAATATACATATCCCCCATATAACCCATAAATATTATGTGCAGCTGTTATCCTCGCAAATCCTGTCCGTAATCAGTACAAGCTGCCCAGCGCCATATTCCAATCATCTGGGCTGTTCACATCCCCAAAGGAATCGCGGTGTTTCTTTCTTAGCGTTGCTGCTGTTGCATTCAGCACAGTCTCACCTTTGAAGTTGGATCTCTTCAAAAGGGCTGGTCTGATGATCGCTTTCTTTACTCCCTGCAGTCCGAAGCCCCAAACCCTAGACCCTAAAACCTGAAACCCTAAATGCTTAGACCCTAAAACCCGGAAACCCTAAATTCTAGACCCTAAACCCGAAACCCTAAATTCTAAACCCCTTCAAGGCCAAACGGGGAAGTCTGAACCCCAAGCCCTCAGCATGGTTGTCTTTGAGAGACTCCCGTGTCGACAGGGCATCATGCCCATCAGCACCATCAACACAAATCACAGCAACACCAAAGAAGCCAGGGTCGTCAACTCAGCGTGAATGTGGGATAATGGAAAATAAAATGGAAACTACTATAGTATACTGGGGCTATATAGGGATAAAGGAAAAGAAAATGGAAACTACTATAGTATATTGGGGCTATATAGGGATCATGGAAAATAACATGGAAACTACTATAGTGTATTGCGGCTACTTCAGTGTGAACGTGGAGCATGCGGATGGTGTAAGGGGGCAGGGGCGTGCATGGCCCAGTATTGCCCAGAAAACCTTCTTGGGTTGTCTTAAGCTCTTTCCAGTATTTTTGCGAGGATAGAGGCCATCACACCCCAGTCGCTGACCTCCCCAGGCTCTTTGGAAAACGCATGCAGAGCGTTGCCTTACAGCAATTTTCGTAGATCCGATCTTTTCAATAACAAGGCATACCCTCCCTATGGTCATAAGCAACGGAAACACTTGGAGAGACCCTCTAACGCAAGCTTCGTAAGGGGTAGCTCAAAAACCTAAACCCCTAAACCCTAAACCCCTAAACCCTAAACCCTAAACCCTAACCCCTAAACCCTAAACCTTTAATTCCTCCTGAACCGTAGTAAGCACATGGGCTTTCAGAATCAGCTTCCATATTCTCATTTTCAGGGCAGCCAAGTAAGTGAGTCTGCCTACATTGCCCTAAACCTTATAGCTTCTTGTTGGAACTCCTGAATCCAATCAACAGCATCTCACTCAAATCATGTAGCAGTAAATCAAAATCTAGATTAAAATCAAATAACATCAACTAGCATTCCTACTTTCTTTTTAGCGTCTGGAAATACAATTCTCTAAGTCTTGGGGGGCTTTCGGCCCAAGCATGCGTCTGCGCCTTTCAAGTGCTCTTTAACCCCCAGCATGGCTCAAAACAATTTCTTCAAATGGGGTTTCCCAAAATTAGGGTACCATTTTGGGGGTCCCTATAACAAGGACTACAGTGTTTGGGGGTCTAGACTGGGGTCTCCTTGTTTAGCAAGCTACCAAATCTCGGGTGCTTTTTTCATGTTGAACTTGGGATTCTTCTGACGCTAGGTTCTACAGTTGCTATTGCTGCCATTCTTTTCTTGACGATGCGTCATGTTGTCATCTGCAGCACCATATTTGCAACCCTTTTTGCAACTGTGATTGTGATGTTGTCCTAAGGGCCATAGTAGTTTCCATTTACTTTTCCATCATCTTTTTGAATAATCCCAGTATAGACCCTATAATCTCCATATAATCCCTTTAAAGTTCCTATAAAATCCTTATATAACCCCTATATAACCCCTAGACCCCTATATAATCCCTATACAACCCCTATATAACCCCTATATCCTGGCCGAGGAGCTTCGATACAGGATGCTGTGCTACTCATTGAGCCTGGATGGCTGTTGAGTAGCGTTTTACATGTTTATGTAGGGGTTTCCCAAAATTAGGGGTCCCATTTTGGGGATCCCCATAATAAGGACTATAGCATATTTGGGTCTATATTGGGGTCCCCCTATTTGGGGAAACTACCATGTATACCTGAACCCAGCAGAGATTTAAGAACCCTTCAATTTACCCTAACCTGATTGGGCTTAGATATAGTCCCTATATAGTTTATTCCCTTATTCTCCACTAAACCCCAGGAAGTAAACCTCGAGCTCTTATCTGTGTCTTATTGGAACCTCAAGAATATCCAAGGAGCATAGTAATGTTGCCTGCAGTGGGTCGCGAGCTTAGAGCTGTGCGACTTACGGACAGGGAAGAGGAGCGCTTGTTCAGGGTTTAGGGGCTTGGGTTTTAGGGTTTGGGGGGTTTGGGGTTTAGGGTTTAGGGTTTTTGGGGTATGTCTCAGAAGCAAGATCCTTTTAAGAGAGACTCCATGAAGGGACCTGCAACTGCGAGACGTTCAGTGCGAAAGCACCTTTCTTTGAGAAGCCAATGTCTGAAAATTTAAAAACATCATCCTTACGATTCTTTTTTAGGACCTACATGAGCTTCTTCGCTTCCCCACACATTCCTGGAAATCCCTATAAACCCTAAATCCTAAACCCTGCATCAACAGCGCGTGGCAAGTGCCAAATGGTAGTTTCCCAAAATAAGGGGACCTTCATGCAGACCCCAAAATACTACAATCCTCTTTATATGGACCCCTAAAAGAGACCCCTTATTTTGGGAAACCCCCAAATTGCAGTTCCACATCGAGACTTCGATCAGCTTCGGACAGCGTTCCAGCAGGCCAAGTTTTTGCTTTGATGTTCCCCGGCTCGGGGATCAGGGATGTGAGTTTAGGGTTTAAGGGTTTTGGGGTTAAGTTTAGGACTTTAGGGTTTAAGGGTTCAGGGTTTAAGTTCAGGGGTTTAGGGTTCAGGGGTCAGGTTTACGGTTAGGGCATTATCGTAGCCTTCATGTTTATATTCGTTGATCGTGCTGTTGCTTCTGAGGCTGCTGTAGTTCCTGGATGCATCTGGTGATGTCTCAGCAGAATCGCTGTAGAATGCTCATGAGCAAGCTGATTATTCCGCCAACAGATACACACCCAGGAGCCCCAAACATATAGCCTTATCCCCTAGGCCTTTCTCCACAGTAGTCTACCCTGCACCCCCTAAATCCAAAACCCTAAGCTATCCCCAGTCGCTTGGACCCCTTACGCCCTGAATCCCAAATCCCAAAAAAAACAAACAATCAACCCCGAATCCTACACTAAATTCTAGATCACAAGCCCCGAAGTGCAAACTGAAAATCCAAAACCCCAACTACCAGACCCTAAATCCTAAGCCATAAATTCTAAACCTTCTGCCCTAAACCCTAAACCCCTAAAACCCCAAAACCCCAAGTCCCAAGTCTGAGTTTGCAGCCCCCGGCGCAGAGCGATATGGATCGTGATGGCTTCATTCCGAAGTCCATCGGACTTAGGCTGCTTTGCTGGAGGGGGGATTCTAAGATTTATATTATATGGTTTAGGGTTTAGGGTTTAACTATAAGGGTTATAGGGGATATATTGGGGTTATATAGGGGATATATTGGGGTCATGTAGGGATAATGGAAAAGAAAATGGAAGCCCCTATGTAGGGTTTAGGGTTTAGGGTCAGTGTAACAAGTGGATGTTGGCAACTTCAACCCCGAAAATGAGGACCCTATGACCATCAAAGGCTGCTATAAGGTGCTTTTTCTTAAGGGCTGGTGTTACCAAAATCCTGTGATTTGTGCAGCGGAGGATTCTCAAATTGGGAGAATGTATAAGCATTAGGGTTTAATGATGAGGGTTCAGGGTTCGGGGATTTGGGTTTAGGTTCTAGGAGGAGTGCTCACAAGGGTGAGAAAGATTAGATTCGAGCTGTTTTGAGAATTTTCTCCGCCCTTGCTCCTCTGCAAAGCAGGGTGTTTCTAGGAATTTGTCTTTTAATGCATGGTAGTTCCCGAAAGCCCAACGTAGACACCCCAAAAACTATAATCCTGATTCTATAGACCCTTAAGAAGAGACCACCCCCCCCAATTTTGGGAAACAACCCTAAACCCATCTAAACCCTAAACGCTATAAACTCCCACGTAGGCCGAAGCAGGATTTCTTCCTTATCACAAGATATAGTCCCCCTTAGGTAGATAGAATATGGCTTCGGATATATTAAAATAAGATCCCCACATACCCTATATTCTATCTACTTAAGGGGGACTATACCGGTACCCCAAGTACAAGTAGACACACCCCCTACTGGAGCGCAGGCTGCTGCTGAACCGGTGTAACCTCAAGGAGGCAGGGTTCTGTTTAGGGTTTAGGGTTTAGGGTTCAGGGTTAAGGGTTGAGGGTTTTATGGCTTGGGAAAACAGACGATACACCGGGAATTCAGAGTCAGGTCTTATGTTAGGCTGCTCATCTTCGAAGAGAGTGACAAGGTGACAACGAGTGCTAACTTTGATCCATGAACTTCAAACTCTGGACCCTAAACTCCAAGCCCAGAACCACGCAGCCTAAATCTTACCCGAACTCTTAAACTCTCAACCCCCAAACCCTGAGCCCGGGACCCCAGCCCCAACTCCTAGACTTTCGATCCCAGGAGTGGGAGGATGTTCAATATTAATATAAGGGATTATTCAGTTCATGCCTCTACAACTCAACCCTAAACCCTAATTCCCTAAATCCCTAAAATCCCTAAACCCTAAAATCCCTAAACCCTAAACTCTCGCCCCTAAATCCTTAAAACCTAAAGCGCCTAATTTGATCTCTACCAGGCCGTGGTTCCCGCCATGAACATTGTTGACTTGGGCCGCACGGACACGCGCCCTGACTCCAAAGCAAGAATTATAGAAGCTCCAGTTATTTAAGGGTTTAGGGATTTAGGGTCGAGGGATGTAGGGTTTAGGGATTTAGGGTTTTGGGACCTAGATTTAGAGTCTAGGGATTTGGGGTTTAGGGTTTATGAGAGCAATTGTAAACATTAGCCTCACTACGGAACCCTTAACTGTGGACATAAAGGTTCCCTGGTAGTTAGATACAACCCCTGTTATAGTCGCTAATAAGGAACCCACGTCCATTAATCGTCTACGGGAATATTGACTGTAGCTCATATAATCCCTTTTAATAGAGGTAGGGGTCATAGGGGTGTGTGTAAGGGTTTGGGCTTGAGGGTATAGTGTACAGCATGTAGAGATGTTATTTCAATAATGGAGAATCAAATGGAAAAGACATAGGAAAATGGAAGGGACACTAGTATTTTGTGCCCGTATTGCTTAGAATTCTGGGGCTATATCGGCTATATCTGTGTATATAGAACTGTATATATATATATATCTACATGTGCGGTGATACGAAGGACGTACCGCGGCTCGTAGACCCCAAGCCCCTTAACCCTAAACCCTAAACCCTAGCGCACCCCGCCCTCCCAATAGCTATGCGCCCTACTTTGAGGGACCCTGTAGTGAAGCAATATGTTGTACGCCCGTTATAACCATTAGAAGTATAAGCCTACTGTAACCTATTATAAGTAGGTCACCTAACCCTAAATCCTAAACCCTAAACCCTAAACCCTGAACCCTAAACCCTAAACCCTAAACCCTAAACCCAATGAGTAACTCCAGGGCCCCTCAAAGTACTGACCCGGAGCCTGTTTGAGGTGTGACCTCGCCGCCATCGCTGCGGCTGATTTGATTGCTAGAGAGTGCGCCCACACGTTTCAGGGCCTAGGGTTTAGGGGTTTAGGGTTTAGGGGTTTAGGGGTTTAGGGTTTAGGGGTTTAGGGGTTCAGGCTCAGTAATGGGATTTTCGTACCCCCACCACTGTAACAAAGGCACTATGACCATAATATGACTCTTATGGGATCCTTGTTTTGGGCGTGGATGGCCAGAATCTCTGTACCAACATTACCTGAAGTTTCCGAGCAGTTGGCAAGTAAAGCGTACTAATCACTAAATCAATGGCAACGGTTAACACCCCGTATCGTGCTCGGTCCAATTACTAGTGAAAAGGAACGTCTTTTGTTGTGTTCCATGTTAGTTTGTGGGAGGACAGGGTTCAGGAGTTAGAGATTCAGGATTGAGGCACTTGAGCTATAGTCTAAACTCCTAGTATGCCCCTTAGTAACCCCTATAATACTCCCCTAAAATACCCCCCCATATAACCCCCTCTAAGGAGTTTAGACTACAATACATTTAGAGTTATTGGGGTGTTTAAAAAGCATCCCTCCCAGAAACGCTTTGTGCAGGTAAGGAATCCTCATGTTTCAGGTATGTGCTACATTTCCAGCCTCCTATGCGTTATGAGCTATGAAGAGTGCAGTCCGAGCGCAGTGTCTACCTTGAAGAATAGTTTTGACCGTTTTCATGTTCTAGCATTATGATTATAGAGTCATTATTAATGTTCTTATAGCGACGACAACAGCAACAACAGCAACAAAA
>CAJNIZ010045536.1:33213-44238 GCA_905231905.1 Symbiodinium pilosum
ACCAACAGCACCAACAGCACCAACACCACCAACAGCACCAACACCACCAACACCACCAACGGCACCAACACCAGCAACACCAGCAACACCACACCGCCAACAACATCAACAACATCAACAACCACCATGACAACAACACGATAACCTCCACCACTACCACCACTATCACTTCCCACTGTTGTCATTGTAGCGTTCGTATTGTTCACACTATTCGATATTTCAATTCAATGGCAGGTTTTTCGCAGCAGGACCGACCTCGTCACCTTTGGCAGGGCCCTCAGCTATGCGCCCTTTTATTTGGTTTTAGATGCTCAGCACGGTCATGTCTTAGGTTGTGAGGCTGGTGCTATAGGAATAGGCAGGGGGCCTTAACAGAACCACCATTATTCCTTGCTGTCCTTTTCCAGTGCAACCTAAGTCATACCCCAACAGTCCCCCAGTCTCCTCAGCAGTATCCAAGTCAAGTTTGCACTCTTCTGCACCCCGTACCCTCCAGCAAACTAGCATGGAAACCCATGCGAGGTAGATTATTGTTGTAGGTTTGGTGAGCGTAGGGTTGCTTCAGAACCTCGTTGAGTGCATAAATGAGGTGTCCTTTTGCAGATATAAAGAAACGATACAAGGATAGTAGTATGTGTAGAGCCTAGGGAGGGTCCATACTCCACAGCTCAAGCTTGTCTTGAGGTTCACAGGACCTAATTTGTGTGCTAGATTTTGTAACTGCACTTCGAGGTGGGGCAGCAAATAGGCCAGCTAAGGGGCATATTATGCAGCACAAAAGCGTAGTTTGGGCCCAAAATCTTTCAGGCTTTGCATTTCTAAGATCCCCGAGGGCAGCCTTGTTTTGAGACACTGCGGCTTCCGTCCTCATAGCAAGAAGCCTTCAACCCAAAGCCATTTTCCTGGAGCTGAGGTGGGACCATTCGGGGCGACAGACTTAGCGCCCAGACTCATCAAACGCTTTTTCGAGGCAGGCCCGTAGCTTACATAAGGATTATATAGGGGACTTTTATAAGGTCATCAAAGAGGAGACTAGGAGTTTAGAATCTAAGATCGTCAGATTTCCGGAATGTTCTGAGATTTCGCCCAACTTTCAAGTGTCCCCAGCTGAAAAACAGCTATGTAAGAAACTGCTCAAGTTAGAATCAGGTTGCAGCTGCAAGCCAGAAGCCCGCAAGTGAAGAGTTAGCCTACAGTTGCACCCGCAGCAAGGTAGTTGAGGATCCTCATCTTATTTTGTGCTTCCTGGGCCCTTTTGGGCCGCTTTCAGCCTTGCAGCATTGTAGCATCCGTTGCAGCAATGGTAAGCGTTTGGACGGTGCGCATGTACGACTGGCAGTAATTAAAGTTTATGTCAGCCACAATGAGTCATTGGCAGTAATAAGGTATGATGGGTGGTAGTAGGCAAGAATCACCGGCGGTTTTGAGCATTCTTCTTTGACCTGAATGCCTATGCAATCCTTGCGCTGGCTTCATTTCGTTCTCTCTGGACTCTAGAGATAGTAGTGATGATACCAACATGAAAATCTCAACGTTTTACTAGGAGGGATCCGTAGAAGGGACCCCAAGCCCCATTCTATCCCGTTTGACGTGCTTATATACCCCCCCATGCTCTGCGCCAGGTGTTTGCTGAGAAGAACAATGGTGCTCCTGCAGTCATCCTGCCTTGCTTTACTGGTTGGGCCACCCCCAAAAAAGATATCAACCCCTAAACCCAACACACCGAAACCTGAAATCCGCTAGTCCCCTCAACCCCCTAAATCCTAACCCCGAGATCCTTGCTGCCACCTTCTAGTTGTTTTTTCTGTCTTTTTGGGGTTCGGGCTCCTATGGTTGCCAGGCTGCCGTCCATCTTGGAGCCATTAGGGCCAAGCTGCGGACAGCCACGGCAAGAGACGTGGAGGCAGCCTTGATGATGGGGCTTCTCACACGTTCCCCCCCTTCGGGGAAGCTTGAAAATCGCCAGGTACCGCAAAGCTCCCGAAAATGTTCCTTTTTCAAAGACCCTGCGTATTTCTAATTCGGATCGCCATTCCTGATTGCTGACTCTGAACTAAGAGTTTCTTGTAGCACCACCACAACTCGTTAGGGATGTTCGAGGGCTTTGAGCTGTTGAGCATCCTGGACAAGCAGGAACCCTATTTTCCCGTCACAATTGTTCATGATTTCCTTCCGGTCCAGAGTGCACTCGAGGCATTTGCCAGCATCAACTACGAAGAGCTGTTGACGTGCCTTCCAGAGGACCTCTAAGGTCACGTTATGAAGGGGAGGGACTCTGCACAAATATGTATGGATTTTATGGGGGTTGTGGGTCCCCATCAAGGATGACATAATACGTTTTTGAGAAACTCGCGCATGTTTGGGCTGGAGGACTGTGTTCCCCAGAATGCAAAGTGCCCCTGTAACAGTAGAGGTGCACCTTCCCAACTGCCAAGTGGGAATGGCATTCTCTTCTCCTGAAAGCCCGAGGCCGAACTCCCCAGAAGCCACTGCTCACGTATTGCTTGGTAGTTTCCCTAAATAGGGGGACCCCAATATAAACCACAACATATTGCAATGCTCATGGGAACACTCAAAGAAGGTACCCCTAATTTTTATGGAAACCCCCAGTCAGCAGCAATGGGTGCGAGCAGGAGCAGATGATTGATAGCCAGCTTCTGACGACGCAGGCGTATTCAGTTTTCAGGGATACCCCAGAGTCCCAGTCCAATATGGGGGTTGTGACGAGGTTGCGCGACAGCACCTGGATAATTTTCGCACAGGATTATTTTGAGTGATGGGTTGTTCCCATACAAGCCAATCTACTTAGCTACGTTTGAGTATATGTCGCTAACAAGACGACCATTTACAGCTTCCAAAGTTTCGGGTGCGAAGCCATACATAATTAGATCCCTTCACCACAGAATGACATCATGGCATATTGTGCCCGAAATAACATGGTGCTTGTCTCTACCATACTATAAGAACTACCATAAGAACCTGGCTGGACTTGAGATGTTGTACAAGTTTGTTTCAGGACATTCAAGAATGCCCTGCATCCTGGCATAAGTCTGATCCAATGGTCGTCTAATCCGAAGGAGCCACCTAGCAGCTTGATTCTTCTCAGCGGTCTCAGAAGGCTACGGGTATGTCATCCTGGCATAATGCCCCTGTATGCCTGTGTCCAAATGTAGGTTGTCTGGGCCATATGCTGAGGCCTGAAGATGAACTATTCCAAGGAAACATGCGCATGCGGGACATATGGACCATGCCCTAAACCTTAACCCCTAAATCCTCAAATGTGCCGTAGGCAGAAGGAGCACTCCGACGGACTTAGAAAACAAAGCCCTCAAACCCAATCTCTTGAAAATGAAAGCCTTAACTCATGCATCACCAGCCTAGGTAGGGAAAACCCCCTATAGTCGTAGTCACAAATCCAATGGCCCAACATCATATACCTGCCCGGGCCGAAATCCAACGAAGCACTGTCAACATGCCTGAAACCTGTCTTAAGCTCTACCCCAGCGAAAGCCCTGATCCTTGGCGCAGCTCTCGGCGAGTGCCGGGCGCGGAACGTTCAATGCTTAGCAAATCGAGCTTCAAATATGCCTCGGGGGGAATATGCGTGTACCTTTTTGGGTGCCTTTATAATGCGGAGTATAGTATTTAAGGCCCTATATTGGGATCCCTCAATATGTGGAAACTACCATGTAGGGATTATATACAGGGATTACAAGGATTGTATCAGGGTCTACAGGGATTAGATAAGAGTAACATAGGTATTTGCCAGCTGTAAATTGAGGTGTAGGATTTAGGGTTCAGGGTAAATGGACAAAATATCAGATGTAGAATCAAAGCCATTCCCTTGTATAATGTATCCCCAAACCCCGTTCTAATCATTTAGATCCCCACATTGCACTTCTTGTGGCTTCTGTAGAGCTTCTTTACATTACATAGGTATGGACGTAGTTGTCCTCTTCTTGCAATATTCTCAGAGACTCCGTCCTGAATTAGACTAAGCCCTAAACCCTAAAGCAGTTTGCGTTGCTTAGTGACATGAGGAAGATACTTTCTTTGTAGCAGGCTGCGCTCTTCAAGGGCCAGTGGTCGCTGCGGTTCGTAGTGTAAACCACCCAAGTTGGTTCGAAATTTTGCAGTGTCAGGGGGGGGGGGTCAAGTGGTTTTTGTTGCAGGTTTTCAGGCTAGTCTGTATACTCTTCAGACAATTGCTGCAAAGCCATAGGGCCAAAAGCCATGCATGCTTTGATTCTACGGCCCGCAACCCCGAAATCTGAACCCAAGGGACTACAACTCTAGACCCTAAACCAAAGCTCTCAAATCCTAAGCGCTAAACCCCTTGACCCTAAAACACGCCTCAAATTTCATTTCCATCAGTTTTTCATCCTGGATTTTATGATCGGTTCTCTGTAGCTGTTTGCAGGATCTATTTTGTGTATGTTGCTGGCTCCGGTGGAAAGGTGAACCCAAGAAATCTTATGTGAGTAGATGGCCAGTTTGGGGTTCAGGCCGACAGGATTTGTTTCGGTGCGCTGGGCAGCTTCCCGCTGTGATAGTCGGCGACACAGACGACAAAATCTGAGCCTCCCGCTGTGCTAGTGGGAGGCAAGGGTTTCGACGACAGACGGTAAAGTCTGAGCCTCCCTCCCACTGTGATAGTGGGAGGCACAAAGACGACAACGCCGACAAAGCCTGAGCCTCTCGCTGTGATAGTGGGAGCCGAGGGTTTTGACGACAAAGACGACGAAGTCTAAGCCTTCTGCTGTGATAATGGGAGGCAAGGGCTGGTTCTAGCCCACAATTGCATTTCACTGGTATTTCCAGCCACAAACACTTCCCACAGCGTGTATTTTGCGCGTTTTGTTGGGGTTTATAGCGCATTTTGAACGCCCTGCAGCCCCCCAAGAGCCACTCTTGACACCACACATATGAGGCTTCCCCTCCAAAACCCTATATAAGTTGAGGTGGCCAAAAATGAGAAACGAAGGCCCAATTGTNNGCTGGCCCAAAATTTCATGCCCAAACCATCCCTACCGTGGAGGGAAGCCTCAAAAACGCAGCCAAGAATCACGTTAATTTTTGACCCCTAAAAACACACCTCCAGGGCCTCCAAGGGTCGGCGGACCGGGCCGCGCTCCTATAAGCATAGCTTAGCTAGGTAAGCATAGCTTAGCTAGGCGTGCATCCGCACTGGACCACGACGGCCAGGCCGGACTAAAGCTATCAAGAGCCTCCGGCTCAGTCCGCCGACCCAGAGGGAAGAAATCGCGAAAGCCTAAACCTTGAGGGTTTTCGGCAGCTGGCACGAGGCCTAGCCGGGACTCAGCAGCTTTGCTGTTTTCAGTTGCTGCGTAGGAAATCAATCGGCGCAACAAGCCAGGTTGTCGGGACTCTGCAGGACCAACACTGCATTATTGTTGCAAAGTCCAATCCTTCAGGAACCGGCCCCAGAGATTTGAGGCCCAGGCCTTCAGGGGCCTGGGGCTTGGGCGGCCAAGCGCCAATTATGCGCGGAGAAGTCGCGACGGCTAACACCTTAACCCCAAACCTTGATGTTTCGACGCAACAAGATTAGTTCAAACTAGGCTGCCGGACTGCGCCCAGGAAATCAATCGCTGCAATAAGCCAGGTTGCCGGGACCGTGTCAGGACCAACACTGCATTCCACTTGTCCAGGCCTTCTGAGCCTAGCTTGGGGTGGCCCCTGATGCTCGGGCAGCCCAGCGCCCAAACCAAAATAACGTCCATTCCCGACCACATACTTTGATCCACGCATCCATGCCGAATAACGTTTGTGTTCTTGTGAGTGCGATTAGGAGAGCATCCATGCCCAAACCATAATAACGGTCGTTCTCTAGGGATTGCGATTAGGAGAGCATCCATGCCCAGACCAAAATAACATCCATTCCCGAGCGCATACGATGACCCGCGCATCCATGCCCAAACCATGATGACGTCCATTGACGTGCGCAGATGATGACCCGCGCATCCATGCCCAAGCCATAATAACGTCCGTTCCCAAGCGCATACGATGACCAGCCCATCCATGGCCAAATAAAACATAGCGTCCACTGAGCGCACACGATGACCCGCGCATGTCCGTGCCCAAACCACAATGTTATCATAGGGTCCATTCCCGAGCGCATACGATGAACCGTGTATCCATGCCTCAGCCATAGTGACGTCCATTCCCGAGCGCACACGATGCCCCGCGCATAAATGCCCGAACCTTAATAACGTCCATTTCGGAGCGCATATGGTGACCCGCGCATCTGTGCCCAAACCAAGATACGTCCATTCGCGAGCGCATACGATGACCCGTTCATCCATGCCCAAAACATCATAACCTTCTTGTTCTAGTGAATCTGTTTAGGTGAGCATCCATGCCCAAACCAAATAGCGTCCATTCCCGAGCGCATACTTTGACCCGGCGCATCCATGCCCAACCCATAATAATGTTCGTGTTCTAGTGAGTGCGATTAAGACATGCCCAAACCCTAATAACGTTCGTGTTCTAGTGAGCACGATTAGGAGAGCGTCGATGTCCCAACCATAGTAGCGCTGCTTGCGAGCTTCTCTCGGTGCACAGACTCCAAAGGAGTTCCTGCGCCCCCTCGGAGGACGGCTCTGACAGTGTGTGAGCGCGGCGAAACACTCCGTCCTAACGACGATGTTATTTGCTTGGGAGTTTCCATGCTATCCTTAAACAACCAAAATAGTTCGCAGCGTTCCAAAAAACAGGTTGCCTCCTGTACTTCACAGTGCTAACCACGCTTTCTGCACCCAAAATGCCATATACTGCGTTTCTTTAGGCATGCTGAAAATATTGGTAATCTCCAAGCGAACAGCCTCCTTTCTGCAGTTCTCTTGGACCTCGCGTGGCTGTCGAACCACGGCGGAATACGGACTTAGTTTTCATCTTTTTTCCACTCCCTCATTCCATACTAAACATACAGAAGTTAACTGTCAAACCTAAACCCTAGTACATATCCTTATAGACCCCAGTTACCATTTCATGGTCATTTTCTCAACTATTCCCACCAACAACTTAATCCTAAACCCTAAACCCGAAACCCTAAACCTGAAACATAAATCCTGAACCCCCAAACCCTAAACCCCAAGGCCCCTGGGCATTGACCAAGAGTTGTCGCCTCTTCGAGCAGAGTCACCCTGGGAGTCATCCTGGCTGTAAAGGGAGAGGATTCAGGATTTAGGGTTTAGGGTTTAGGGTCTAGGGTGGGAATGTTTAGGGTTTATATGGGGTTATATAGGGGTTATATAGGGACATATTATAGGTACAACCGAGTTGCTCATGCAATGCGTGGGCACGATCGGGTTTAGGGTTTGTGGCTTGAGGATTTGGATTATAGGCAATGTAGGTGTGATCGTTGGACAGGAAGTAGCCCCCTGAACCCTATGAAAGGTACAGTAATTTCCACCGAGAGAATCCTCCCAAAGAATGGAACACTAGAATCTCAAGCCGGCATCGTGGCAGGTCCGCGTTCCTTGACTTCTTCGGGATTTTTTACACATGCAGTGCGTCGGGGCCTCCGCGACAGTGAGAGTGATGGGGTGGAGTCAGTAGCATTATGACAACCATGCCCGGAGGATGTTTGAAGCAAAGTCATAGCCTTTCAGAATCAGAGGGTGCCAGAAGTGGGAGATGTTTGCATTTTTGACGCCAGGGTATGGAACAGCAGTGTCTCGACTTTCTTTGGGGATTCAGCAGATGGATCCCTAAAGAGTCGAGGTAGACGTACAGCGCCTTCAAGAGTCAACAGGGGTCCACAGTTGGGATATCTGGCTCCAGGAAGGGTATAGAATATCCATTGTTCTGCTTGAGACACACCGTGAGTCTGATGGATGTGGCTTTGGCTTATGTTGGATTTTCTTGGAGATGCATTAGGTATTAGGGATAAGGGTTTAGGGTTCAGGGGTAGCGCGACTGCTTATGTCATACCGCTAGAATCCTCAGCCTCGGATCATGTCTAGAAGCCCTGACTGTTTCCTTCAATCCCCACAATGTTTCATACAATCCTTAGCCACACCCCATGGTCCCTGCAAATAGCCCTCTAGTCCCGCAAGCCCAAACCTGAGGCCCCTCAACCTGCAGCTTGGAATCGTAGACCCGAAGCCCTGAACCTTCCAAAAGCCTACCCTCCTAAGCCCTAAAAAATCCCTCAACTCAAAATCTTAAATGCTCATGTCTGTAGACCTCACCTAATTCCAGTATGAATCCCCTAGATATCCCCTAACTCCCAAAGCCGTAAACCGCCATGCTAAACCCTAATCCCTTAACCCCAGGTCCAAGCGCGACGAGTCGCCTGGTTCCATCCGAATGTATTGATGAGAAAGGACAGTGTTTAAGGTTTAGGGTGCAGGGATTTAGATTTTAGGGTCTAGGGTTGCGGTTGTTATATATATATATACATACACACATAGGGTATATAGGGACAGTGGAAGAGAAAATGGAGACTACTATGCAGGGTTTAGGGTTTAGGGATGTAGGGTTTAGGGTTATACGTGTACGTAGGGATTTATAGGGATGATGGAAAGAACATGGAAACTACTATTTAGGGTTTCGGGGTTGAGGGATAAAGGGGTTTAGGGTTGAAGCGCTGTAGAGTTTAGGGCTTCAGGGTTTTAGGCTTTAAGAGTTTTAGGGCTGTTTAGTTTAGGGTATCAGGATTAGTGGTTTAGGGGTTTAGAGGATTTAGGGCTTCTAGGCCTGGAAGCATGAGTCCTTCATGTGGGCCTTGTGCGTTTTTAGGGTGAGTCTAGGGGCCCTACGTATACACCAGGTATACAGATACAGGGGCTTAAGGAAAGAGCTGTATTTACGGGCCTATGGAGCCCACTTGAGATTGTGGGTCCTTGTGCAGAAATCAAGGAATGATTTGGGGTGATTATAGGGATAAGATCCAGGGTATAGTGTTTAGGGTCCAGGGCCTAATCAACAGGAATCATGGAGGATCAACCGGAAAATGGAATAGAAGCTGGGATTTTCATAAAGGGTTTACAGGGATTGCCGGTAGCGGCCTAAACAGTTAGAACAGGGTTTCGAGAGTTTTCTTTCCTAGACTTTCTACAAGGACTTTAAATGACTGGTGCTTAGGGGGGCGGTGGGGAGGAACATAGGTACCACCCTAAACCTTGGTATTGTTCTGGTTGTGCATTCAGCCACTGTCCCTTAGGCACCAGGAAGTTATGGACTTGATCGAGAAAACCCAGGTGTAATTAGGCAGTATCCTGTTTAGGGTTCAGGGTTTAGGGTTTAGGGTTTAGGGTTCAGCTATTATCATGTTAGAAAGGACGGGCCAGCAGGGGCCCTACTCGTGTAGGGAAGGATGTTTTGCAACTTCTTCTCCAATTTTGGGGTTTAGCGTAGCAAGGCTCAGGGGTTGGTTTTGAGGCATTCAGGGTTGATAGCTTAGCAATCCCGTGTGTGAAGGTGAAAGCATCAGAATGTGGGAAAAGTATTGCAGGATAGCTTCCAGTAGCTTACTTCTTAACAGCAAGGTCCCGTAGTAAGCCCCCTCTAAGACCAGGCTGCTTTGATTGTCAGGCGCCAACAAGGGATAGCGGAAGCGGAGACCCAATCCTACCCAGAGAACTGAGAACCAAAGTCACCAGGTTCAATTGAGGTCCAGTCGGGTTTAAACCCTCAAACCCTGAACTCTCTACCCTAAACCCCAAAATCTGGCGTCTGCTGTGGGTTTTCTGGAGTGTGTCGCTTCTCCGGAAGCCCTAAGCCATGCCATGCCCAAACCCTAAACGTGTTTCTGCTATATAATCCCCTATATAACCCCAATACATAATAGTTTCCATTTCATTTTCCATTATCCCTATATAACCCCAATATAAACCCTATATAACTCCCCCATAGAACTTGGCTGAGGACGACTTGTCCGCAGAGATCCTGAGATCACAGAAGCGAAATGCTTGTGTGCATGTAATGGGTCAGGTCTCGTTTGTTGCGAGTGCCTTATTGCAAACATGAAGTTACTGCCAAGGATAGTATGACGGTTTTAGCAGGCACCATGTGACTTCGGATAATTGAACCACTACAAGTTCCACATACTACCTAGGATACACATAGTAAGCTGTCTTATCATAACCCTTTGGGACAGCCATTCCTGTATTCGGTGCATGGGAGCGCAAGTCTCCGCTGGGACATTGCGGGATGTCCCTGGGCTCTGAACAGCCCGCAGGGTCCGGAGCCTTACTGCCCTCCCCCTAACATTGGATTTATGCGTGCCAAAAATGGCTGAAAGAACAGTATATCGCGCATGAGTATACACTCTACGCACACCCTGGTTATGAGTGCACCATGTGGTTTTTTCGGGATGTATATCAAGAGCTTAGGACAGCACCGTGTCTGTAATGTTATGGGGAGGAGATTGCTTTGGGCCTCCTTTCGCAGAGAAAAGCGCGTCTTGGGCTTATTTTGCGGTGGATTTAAATTCCGGAGACCGAAAGGATACCCAACCCTGAAACGCAGACCACAAGCCCTGAACCCTAAACCTTAAATACTTGGCTGCGTTCCGCCTACGACTTGCCATGTCACCAAGATTATGCCATGCAGCCTGCGTTTAGCTTTACTTGGAGGATCAGAGGGACTTAGCAAGCGTAGGGCTTGGGGTTTGGGGTGGGTTCGGGGTAGAGGATGAGGGTATCAAGTTCATTGTCAAGAGGGCATGGTGGGTAACTTTATAACCCCCTTATAACCCCTAGAAGCCAGATGATTAAACCACTTATCCCACTCATTCCCATTTAATAAGTCCCCCTGGCATTTCAAGCACATGTGCACACAGCGCATTACTGTCACAATGATTCCTTACAGTTGTTATATTCCACACCATGCGCCGATGTCCATGAACTACATCAGTGATATGGACTTTCCTGAAGCCATATCCCGTAACGGGGTACAGAAATTGCCTTCATGTCCATGGGGCCGTGGGATTGTGACTCTACATGGTAGCTTCCATGTCTTTTTCCTTTATCCCTACATAGCCCCTATATAGTCCCC
>CAJNIZ010045537.1:0-18682 GCA_905231905.1 Symbiodinium pilosum
TAATTACAGGTTCCTACATCGGGAAGCCCCGCCAGCCGAAGCGGGCGCGCGCTAGCGTTTACAATTACTGCTACGGCTGCTAATAGAGTTGCAAATGGAAAAGAACATGGAACATTACATGGAAACTGGGATTATATGAGGGGTAATCCCCTCCCCAAAAAACAAAGGCCCCCAACTCCCAACCCCCCTGGTATGAAATATTCCCATTGCGGTATACTCTGAGATATTGGGAATATATAGTATTAGGAAGAGGTGATTGCTCAGCGGCGGTCTTCTTGAAGCTGTCTCATTAGAGATTTTGCTGCAGAGGTAGTTCGATTCACAACTGCTTTCTCATCCAAACGTTTCCCTGTGTTGCGCCTACTCAACACAGATTCGGCTGTCGTCATCATCCTTTCGGACGTGTCAAAGTGGTGGCCTCTTTTGCTTGCTTATTCTGAGTACGCCAAAAACTTAAGCATGTCTTTTGCATGCTTGATCTTTCTATTTGTTTCTGCTCCTCCTAAACCCTCATCGTCAAAAAAGCCGAAAAAACGAGTGAACCCGTAGGAAACCTGAGATCAAAAAATGTGCATAATGGTGCGAATATTCATTCCTAGGCCCTAATGTAGACCCATGATTAATAAACCCCCTCCCCTTAATAGAGATTATAATAGGGATCCTACTATTCAGACCCTTAAAAGAAGGCGTTTATTAATCATGCGTCTACATTAAGCCTCACATCTTAAAACCCAGACCCAACAGTCTACACCCGACACCTTCTGCCCAGGAACTACCACAAAGGCCCAGCCGGAGAAATGCCGCGCGGTCCATGCGAACAACTCATAACCTTTGGGAACTCAGGGGATTTGCGTTTTGGGAGCTAATTACCCTCTTGCAAGGAGACACGGAACTCAAACACAGGTCCTGAAAGTATTGGTTGGTGAATGACCTGTCGCCCCTATGTTGCGCACATTGCGAGAAAAAAGAAAATAAAATGCTAGAATCTACCGGTGTATTCCCTTTTGGGCTCAAATTTCGCAGGCCGTCCAAATTTCACCAAAGGCTTGCGCTGCTTCATACGGTTCAAGGGCTTTACTCTGCACTCAGGCAACGCTCGCAGCATGGAGTGTTCAAACAATCCACATATATGAGCTATAGTCTAGACTCCTTGTACCACCCACTTCATAACCCCTAAAATAATCCCCATATGAGCTATAGTCTAAACTCCTTCAAGGGGGATATATAGGGGATTATATAGGGGACTACTATAGGGGATATTAAGGGGGCTACTAAGAGTTTAGACAATGGCTCATATAATCCCCCTTTTCTAAGAAGTTTAGATTATGGCGCATAGACCTGCAGGCCCAGGAGGTGGCTGCAACCCACTTAAGAATTGAAACTGTAGAGCCATTATAGTGCAGACAGCTTCAGGCAATAAAGCCTAGTCCAGAATAAGCTATACCTGAACCCCAAAAGTATGTAAAGTAATGGACCTTTGGGCTATATTTGGGTATTTTGGATCATTATTTTACCTACTTTTGGGGTCCAGGCACCCTAAACACCAAACCCCAAGCCGTAGACCCTAATCCCTAAACCCTTCATGGTAACCTAACAGTAGGTGGAAACTACCCAGGACCGCAAAGCCAGACCCTACTACCTGTCTCGGAACTATAGAAGCCATCCGCGTGGCTGGGGTTGGTGTAGGCTTAATGCGGTTTAGGGGGTTTAGGGTTTGGGTTTTAGGGTTGGTTTAGGGTTTAGGGTGTAGGGTATAGGGTCTACTATTTAGGGTTTGGGGCTTGGGGTTGTAGGCAAGCGAATTTCTTTGGGGAGTGTTCATCAGCGAGTCGTCCTTTGTACCCCTTACATTTTGCACCCTAACATCCCTACCTAGGCCATGGAATATAGCCCTTGATCAAGAAATTGCCTACCCCAAACCTAAACCCTAAACCCCTAATCACGACATTTTGGTACCACCAACCTAGCGTAAACAGCCTATTTCCAATATTTGGTACCCAAAAACCACACCTTAAAACCTTGATTACGATAGTTCGCTACCCACACCCCAAACCCTGAACCCTTAATGAGGATATTTGGCATCCAAAACCTGAACCCTAAACCCTTAATCAGGATATTTGGTAGCTCAACACCTACACTCTAAACCTTTAACCCTAAACCCTTAGTTCGGGTATTTTGGCACCCAGAACTTAAGGATGCAAACAGTAAGAGTACAAACTTTCAAGTCTTTCAGTTCCGGGATCCTCGGGAGCAGTTTTTGTTTTGGGTTTAGGGGTTGAGGGTTCTGGGGGGTTAGAATTTAGGGGCTTGGGGTTTAGGCTTTAGGGGTTTAGGGTCTAGGGTTTATCCTATTCTGAAGCTCTGCTTTCAATAACGAAAAGGTAGGTACCCTTTGTACAAGCGTTACCTGTAACTTGCGGGTACCTATTGTACCCGTCTACATTAGGGGTCATGTCGGAGGCTGTATGTAATTGTATTATAAAAAAATATTCTCCAACTGTTACAGGGTGGGGGCAGTACCCGAGGTACCTATACCTTGCTTAGGGCAGCCCGGGCAGAAGGTCACCCAAAACCCGAAACCATGGAAATAAGCCTGAAGCGTAACGCATGAGGCCCTTAAACCTGAAAACCCTTGATATTACGAAGGCCGGAGGACCGGAGGACCCCCGGCAGCCCTGGAACTCATACACCCTCAACTGGTTTAGGGTTTAAGGGTTGACAACCCCTAAACCCTAGACCCTGAAGGCTCTAGAATCCTTGCGCCACAATGTCCGTAAATCCTACCTTAAGATCCAGCTAACTATACATGATCTCCACTTTATACTACATTTCTACAACTGGGTACCATAAATTCTTGTCAACTAGGATCTTCAGGCAAACCCAAAAAGCCTCTAAACATCCTCAACCCTAAACCCTGAACTCAAAGCCCCAAACCCTAAACTTTAAACCCTAAACCGTAAACTTCCCTAAGCTCTAAAGCCAAATCCCTGAAAACTCTAAAATCCCTTAGCCGCAACGTCCCAGAAAGCCCCAAGCCTTAACTGTTGCGACTGGGAAGCCGCTGCTGTGTCCATTCAAGACTTTCCATAGCCACGCCTTTAGATGTCAGATTTGGGGCGTAGTTTAGGGTTTAGGGGCATAAGGCCCTAAACCATAAACCCTACACCCTAAACCCTAAACCCTTTGGATATCAGATTTGGGGCATGAAGCACTAACCCTAAGGACTTTGGATGGCACATCTGGGGCATCGAGCTGTCCAGCGTGTTTGGGTTGTGGTTTTTTTGGGGTTTAGGGGTTGAGGGGTTTAGGTTTTAGGGGTTTAGGGGTTGAGGGGTTTAGGGTTTAGGGGTTTAGGGTTTAGGGGGAAGGACACCCGGCGTATACACTTAAGGCTCACCATTGCTCATCAATTGCAAGAACAGATATATGCCCCTAAACCAAAACGCAAAAGCAAACTCTGCATGATGAAGCTCATCACGTTGTGTAGGGATGGCCTTTGACCTGAAAGGCCTTTGACCTTTCTTTTGAACAAAAGGATCTGCAGTATGGGGCCTTGAAACTAAAGGCTTTTTGCATCCAAGGTATGGTGCGCATTTGGTAGTTTCCCTAGATAGGGGGACCCCAATATAGAGCCCAAAATACTCTAGGCCTTGTATTCTTGGAACCCCTAGAAAGGGTATTCCTAATTTTCGGAAACCCCTATTTAAACGTCTCATTCAACAGAAAGGCATCCCTTCTGACGCAGCAGCTTTCCAAGGGAAAATCCACATCTTGGGTGTGACCGCTTGCTTCTGAACCAGTTTGTGGTGTCATACCTCTTCAAACCCTAAACCTTGAACCCCAAACCTTGAACCCTAAGACTTAAACCCTAGACCCTAAACGTTGCACCCTAAACCTCACACCCTAGCACCTAAACCTTGCACTCTAAACCCTAAACCTTGAACCCTAAACCCTAAACCTTAAACCTTGCACCCTAAACCCTAAACCCTAAACCTTAAACCTAAACCTTAAACCCTCAATCCTAAACATTAAACCCTAAAGCCAAGGTTTAAGGATGATCATGAACACCCTGGACTGCTCTTCTACATGGGTTGTTGTCAAAATTATGGCCCCTTTTTCGGGTACCCCATATATTAGGTGCCGTATTAAAATAGGGATCCAAAAAGGGACCATAATTCAGTCTATACTCCTAGTATCCCCCTTAATAAACCCTGTAGTAATTCCCTATATAATCTCCTATATAACCCCCTTCCAGGAATTTTGCTAGGGTCTTTTTTTTGGGGTACCCTAAATAGTACGTGCCGTATTATAATAGGGATCCAGACAACCACCCATATGGACCATGCTGACTGTACTGACAGTACACTGGCCTGTATCAACTGCCACCCTAAGCCCCAAATCCACATGATTTTGGGGCACCTAGACAAGATCAAGGACGTTATCGTAGGGGGGCAAGGAGGCAGCAAACCTGTGACCAGATGTCCCTGCAACCCCTCCAAAGGATTCCAAAGGCACGGCTCAGCGTTTAGGGCTTAGGTTATCCCTCTCCCCAAACCCTGAACCCTAAGCCCTAAACCCTCAACCCTAAACCCTGAACCACAACGCACACAAACACACCATTTCGCAGGCTCGGGCGCGGAGATGCTGTTCGCAAGGAAAGGTACGTTGCAAGACCCGAGCATGTAGATTGTGTAGTTGGTAGGTAGGGCTCCTTTCATGAGGATCATGGTTTGGGATTTGTGTTTCGAGGTAGTTAGGGGGACTTAGTAAGTATACTTCGAACATCTTAGAAGCCATGCAGAAACCATTCTTACCCCCACTATGAAACCCGTGACCCTAAACCCTAAACCTTAAATCATACCGTAGTCTCCTGTCTCTTTTCCCTTCCTCCTCCAGCCCCTAAAAACCCTAAACCCCACGTTTCAGGGCTCAAGCTTCGAGGTTTTGTTGTGGAGATTTTGGGTTCAGGAGATTTTGGGTTCAGGATAGGAACTTGAAGGGTTCTGTTTATAGGGGCAAGGATGTAGGGTTTAGGATTTATTGAGGTTTGTTTCAGATTGTGGGTTCAGGATAGGACCCCTAAGGGTTATGCTTAGATTATAGGGGCCAGGATTCAGGGCTTAGGGTTTAATTAGGCTTTTCGAAAAAGGAGCCGCTCAAAGATCAATAAGGAATATCAGGGAATTATGTAGAGAGGGACCATTTTGAAGAACTCCCGAATGACGCGGAGCCACGGGAGCTTCTTTGAAGGATTTAGGGGTAGATTTTAATGTCTATTCCAGAAACCCTAAACCCCAAGCCCTAAACCCTAAACCCTAAAGCCTAAACCTCGTTTCTACATGGCACGCCCTCTCCACTCCATCAACTGCTTGAGATCAGCTCTCATCTTGCAAGGCTTTGTTTTTACAGCCTGTTTAGGATTTAGGGTGTAGAGTTTAGGGTCTTCACATTGAAAGTGCGACTTTACGGACTCCTCCCTCCACAAAAACATCCATACGGGCTCCTCCTTCCACCTTCTGTTATAGCCTGAATGCCCACAACTAAGAACCACATAATTACCCCTATTTAAAGGGTACAAGGAGTTCCCTGGGATAAAGATTTCTTGAAATTTAGGGTTCTTCAGATGGGTCTGTCCAAGAACGCTGGAGCCACGCGGTTTACGGGAGCCACGCGGTTTAGGGTTTAGAGTTACCGGAGGGGTGTTCTCAAGATTACCGGCATCCCCTGACTGAAGCATTCTATTGGGGTTGTTTACAATAAGGAATGACCCAACGGGACTATAAAACGATCTTGAGGGTCCCTATATAAAGGACTAGACAGGGGGATATCTTAAAACCTCTACTTTTCCAAGACCCACAACAAAAAACTGCGCAGCCCAGATTCTTTGCCGAACATTGGCCATTACCGCCCCGATGTGTCCTTACGTCTCCAGCAGTGGCAAATCAACGCTTGCACCTTCAGTATAGTAACAGGTTGCACAAGCAAACCAAAAACACAAAACCAACGATGGCGAAGAGTCCCCGAATCACGGCGTCCACGCCATTCAACCAATGTGCATCCTTGCACGCTGCCTCTCCTGGCTTTGTGTGGGGCGGGCGTAATGACGCTTCAGGTTGAACTTAGAACGGTGATGGATCAACAATTACCCTCAGTGCTGTTGCGGTTGCTATGCCTACTCCTGGCTGCTCCCATCACTGCCGCCACTCCGCCACCATCGTCTCCATCAACATCACTTCCACGTTGACAGGAGCTTCACAGATGCAAGTCTAGATTTGGAACAGGTAAATGGGTCACGAAGCTCAAGTGATATCAGAATCTGCGTTAGTAATCACAAGAGGCTCTAGGATGTTACCTGGTTCAAAATTGAATTGTTGTTCTTTACAAAGGTTTGGATAGCTCCAGGCTATAGCGTGAAATCAGGCCTTCTGTCTTCTGAAGTAGGGTTCGCTTCCATTAACAGAACAGCCGCTTTTGAAGACCTGCTTTGACCCAAGGGAGGTACTTGGAGGGTCACTGGGACTTAGTAAGTGGGTTAATAATTAGGATAAGGATAACTAGGTTACCATATGGGTTATAGGGGTTATTAACCTATTTACTAAGTCCCCCTGACCCTCCAAGTACTTGATTACATTAGCGTCAAGCTAGAGCGCGCTTCGTTGTGCTGGTCTGCTCTTGTCACATACTGCACTAGGACTTCCTCAGGACTGCAAGCAGCTCTGTGGAGGCTCTGGTCGTAGCTTTGCCAAGTCAACTGCAGCCGAGAGGACTCAGATTAGTGGTGAGGTGAGGTCGCAGATTCTTGGCCCCACAGTATACCTGCAGACGGTCCGTGAGACTGTTGCGATAGTCGTAACTCTTGGCTGGAGGATCAAGCATCTTCTTGCCAGCAGAGTCCTTCTCCAGCAGCTTGTGCCTTTTTAAAGGCTAAATCCCGAACCCTAGACGTACTGGCCACTGCGGGGATTTGACTGGGTCTACTATGTAGATTTATTCCTCCATGGATGTCTACTCATCACCGGCAAGTATAAGCCCAAGCCCTGGAGCTCACAACTTTGGGAATGCTAATGCCCCACAGGTTACGACTTAAGACTTGGGGTTTAGAAAGCACTCCCACCATCCTAGCCGTAAGGACTGGGTTGCTGTTAAGGAACTTAGATTAAGTAGTCATAATGGGTGTATGTACAGATAGTATAGAATATGGTTTCACAAACATAGTAACTTAAACTAAGTTCCTTAACAGCGACCCTGAGAACTCCGCATTACTTTGACACCATAGTGGGGACTATATACCAATGCGGGGCGGGGGGGTGAGGGCCTCAAAGGGTGTGTGTGGACGATTCTTCATGGGCGCTTATGACTATACCTGGCGTGAGTTCTCCACTTATACCTGGGGGAAGCCTACATGAGGCCAGCCAGAGGGAAAATAAACTTAAACCTGAAACAGCAGCTGACTTGAATTCCCAACTGAGCAGCCCACAGGTGAAAGAGGGCCTATTCAATCAAATGAAGATTGTGGGGTTCAGGGTTTAGAGCATATGGTGCTAGAGTTGTATAAGGCTTTTACCGGACAATTAGTGGCAAACTCTTCGGGCTTCTACATCATCTGACCCATCTGAAAGTCCAAAAGGTAGTCTCAGCCTGTCGGCTGAACAGCTTTTGGAGGCCCTAGCCTCATTGTACCCTAAACCCTAAACCTTAATCGGGGCCCTGGTAAATTTGCTCTGCAAAGGCTGGAAGTGTGCAACCTCGGGGTACAATGAAGAGGCCTCAACTCACATTTTGGCTGTCACGCCCAGAATGCCTAATTATTCTGGTGTGGATGCTGCGGGCGGGGGTACATTACCAAAGGGGGCTGTAGGCTCCTCACTCATGCATATGGAGGCCTCACGGTTACCCAGCACCCCAAACTCCTGAAGCCTATACGCACTTTAGCGCTTAGGGCTTACTAGGGTTTAGGGTTTAGGGTTTATGATTTAAAGTTCAAGGCTTGACAGATCCTTAGACCCTAAACTCTGCACACTCATCCTCAACCCTCAGTCCCCACCCATACTTCCTGAACAAAATCCCGAAACCCAAGAGGTTGTATAGGCTTGTACGTGGTTAAATAGGGTCTGGGGGTAAATAGGGTTTGGGGGGTTCTATGGTGTAGGGTAGAGGTTTGTATCCATTTACTGTATTCAGAAAAACCTTGAAACCCTGTTAGAGATCTTAATATCATCTAGGGTAAACTCGGAAATTGAACAAGGATACTGGGCTCGCTGAATACCTTCCAAGCAGCTCATACACAACCTAGACCTTAAACACTAAACCCCAAGCCCTAATCCCTAATCTCTGAGCCCTAAACCCTAGACCCCAAGCCCTGAAACCTCAAAGATGAGGTAAACATTACAAGTACTTAGGTTTAGGGTTTCGGGTTTAGGGACAGAAAAGGACACCAAAACCCTAAACCCTCACCCTATGTAATTGCAAGATACCTCAAGCCCCTACACACATCACGGAGAACACGTGGCCTGAGCGGCCATACCACTTGCTGAGCAGCTGGAAGATAATTGTCCTCCCCAAGGCTTGGGCTTGAAAGCTGAAAGCCCTAAAACCCAGATCCAAAGCCCTAAGCCCTTAAACCCTAAACCCAAAGCCCTAAGCCCTTAAACCCTAAACCGCCTCTTGGGCAGTCCTGGCCGTGGTCGAAAGGTTCGGCTTTGCAAGGATTGGGCTTCCAAGGATTAGGGTTTAGGGTTTAGGGGTGGGTCCAAGGCAACGTTTAGGGTTTAGGGCCTAACTGCCCAAAAGATCCAAGGGGCTTGGGGTTTTAGGATTTCGGCTGTTAGATCTCGTATAGGGTTCATGTCAGGAATGTTGCGTGGGTTTTGTGTTTCTTTTTTTCGGCCGTATGCAAGTCCTATCTATTCTTAGGTTTAGGGTTTATTATGGGGGGGACCTAGGGTTTTAACAGTTTTGATCCTAAAGCCTAACCGCCCAAATCCCCAACTCTGGACCTTGGACTCCTTACCCGCAACCCTGAGCTAAACCCTACACCCTAGACCAGAACTCATAACCCCCAAGCCCCATACAGACTCACATAGCCCCTGTGACTTCAGGGCTATCTAAGCCCTAAACCCCCCCAAAGTCCCCCTCAAAACTGATGCTTGAATCGGTCTCAAGAGAACTCCCACATGAACCTTGTATACGTACCAAACAGTATAGCCAAACCCCGAACCCTGAACCCTAAACCCTAAGCCTACGCGCCAAAGAGGCCTCCCTGCAAGGACATGTTAGGCATCTGGCCAGATCATGGCAGCCAGAAAAACCTTAAACCCTCACCCTAAACCCTGTACCTTGAACCAGGAGCGCTGAACCCTAAACCCTAAAACTCCACACCCTGCAGCCTGAACTCTAAACTCTAAATCCTGCACCTTAAATCCTAAACACTAAGCCCTAGACCTTGAACCCTCAATCCTAAACACCCCAAACCCAAAACCCTGAATCCTAAACCCAGGACCCGCTCCTGTCGCATGGTAGATCTTCGCATGTCAGAGGGTGCCTTGCTGGACCATGTAAGGCTGAAGCCTACATGAGCTAGAGTCTAAATGTCCTAGGGTTTAGGTTTAGGATTTAGGGCTTAGAGTTTAGGGTTTAGGATTTAAGGTCTAAACTCCTGGTATCCTCCTTAACAACCACCATAATACTCCCATGTATAATCCCCTCGAGAAACCCCTTTAAGGAGTTTAGACTGTAGCTCACTTGGGTACCCTCGGCCCATATTCTATCTACTTAAGGGGGACTATAAGCATATATCGCCGGGGCCTACCAAATGGTTTAGAGTTTGGGATCTAGGCCTAGGGATTGGACTTAGGGGTGAGGCCTGATTCTGCTTGTGAAGAAATTTCAGGGTTTAGGGTTTAGGGCCCAGTATATACCCTATTATAATGTAGTAGTTTCCATTTTCTTTGGCATTATCCCTATATACCTAAACCCTAAACCCCTATCTCCCAAATGATATAGTTTAGGGTGTAGGGTTTAGGGCTCACAGTTGCACAAGAGATCTAACACCTGCAGCCTGACACGCTACAAATCTAGAACTCTCCACGTACAAAAACGGATGACACGACCGGTGCACAGAGTCTAAACCCTAAATCCTAAATTTTAGGGCTTTAGGGACAGTCCTGAGAAACTTGCCACCCTACATCTCCAAACCTGCCGCGGTTTAGGGTTCAGGGTTAGATTGCAGCAGCCAGGTGCTTGTGCCCCAGCTCGCAACATGCACAACGGGCATCCTCCAGCGCGCATTGGGGCGTTGTAGGGTTAGACCCCCAACCACGAACAGCGGAATACTAGGAATATGTAGGGGCCCTGATAGAACTTAGGATGCCCCCCCCCACCCTGTATATGTGGTTTGTGGTACAACACGAGGCCCCTGATATAGTTACCATTATCCCTTATGGTCACCATTACAGGGTGGTTGGTTCACCTAAAATAGAACGATCATCTGTTGTTGCAATCAATTAATAGGTGGGGGGGAACTTAGTATGAGTATTTAGCGCTTGGGATCTTAGGCGTGCGGCCTGGGGCTCATGGTTTGCCGTTCGGTTCAAGGTTTAGGATTGAGGGTTTAGGGCTTTGGGCGAAGGCTTGGGGCTTGGGATGGGTCTCCTGACACAGACGGGTATCTTTCTTCAAAGACAATTGTCTATGAATATCTAAGGACTATATATTAAGGGGCGTGAAAGTGCAAAGACTAGAAGCAACTTTTACCGGGAGCTTGTCAGAAAATCCGCTTCCGGCAGGGCCCTAGAATTTATGCCCTGAACCCTCAATCCTAAGCATTTGTTGAGCTTGGGCTTCATGCCGAACAGGGTCGACATCAACAAGGCTCAGAGTTTATGCTTTGGGGCTTTGGGGTTTGGAGTATGGGCTTTTAGGTTACGGGATTAACGTGCTGGGTTTAGGGATTAGGGTTTGGGGTTTGGGATTTGCAGTTCGGGGTCCAGATTTGCAGTTCGGGGTCCAGGCCTTAAGGCTAAAGATTTGGGGTCAAGGGTTTAGGGTCTGGGGTCAAGGGTCTGAAGTTTGGGATTCAGGAAACCGTTTTTCCTGAAGAGGACGAGGACCACATTGTCGTTGATGGTCTAACGCACCGTTCATTGGGAAGCTTTTTCCATGAAAGGACCGAGGAAAGCGGCAGCAAAATCTTCCCTTACCCTGAACCGTGTTGGTTTGGCAGCGCATAAGGCTACATGCTCGAAGCAGTAGGTACACGGACCGACGAAAGCACGAATCCTACCATACGGAACTAGCACGTGGAGTTTAGGGTTCTGAAATTGGCCTCTAGAAGCCTGCAGGAACGATAACCACTGGCTGTGCATTGAAGAATTTCTGCCCCAAAGTATGCAATGCGTATAGACTACTGTAGTAGAAGCCGAAGCCCTAAACCCTAAACCGCGCTAGTTAAAGCCTGAATAATACCCTAGGGCTCCCAGTTCCTAAATAGTAGGGTTACTGGGCTATGTAACTATAAGGTATATAGAACCCCGTTCCCATTATTTAGATAACTGGAGCACCGTCTCCAGGTCTAGTTGGGCTAACGCGGTTGGGGTTTAGGCTTCGGGGTACAGTGTAAGTATGCAAGGGATCCAGGATAGAAGCCCTACAGCAAGAGCTCCAGCCAATAGGCTTACCAAATCTCTTGAAGCTCCTGAATCCACCTTTATGTGGGTTGAAAACCCTACACCCTAAACCCCAGACTGGGAAGTTAAGGGTTTAACATCTCAGTGGGGCAGGGAATCGGAGCTCTACCCTGCAACATGATAGGGTTTAGGGTTTGGGGTTGATCAAAAATCCTGTTCCCAAAATGATCATTGAAGAAAATAGTGTTCACCATATTTCTTCTTGTGGACCTACAGGTTTCCCATGGAGGGGATGATTTTGAGAAACTGTTGCGTAAATCTGAAAACCTCCCTAGCATAGGGGCATGAATAGTTACCAATTTCACTTGAGGTCTGCCTGAAGAATTCTATACCACAATCATACAAGGAACCTTGGACCATTAATAATGTTGGTACTTATCTGGGCTTCCACATGTTGTTGGGCGTCCTGCATGCTGAAGCTAGCCAGCTGCTGCGGCAGCTTTTCAACGTCTGCGAGCAAGCCAATACCTTTGCAGAGAATAAAGTCAAGCATCCGGGATGAAAGCCACGCGGTAGGGTTTAGGATTTAGGTTTAGGGGTTTAGGGGTGTAGGGCTTAGGGATTAAGGTTTAGGGTAAAAGGTTTAGGGCTTAAGGTCAGGGCTAGCGCCTAGGATTAGGGTTGAGAGGGGTAGATTCCAGAGAATATGCATCGGCGGTCTCAAAGTACCTTAGGAGTTGGCATTATTTGCGCAGGATACTCACTGGTGGCTAGTAAGCAATTCTAAAAACAATCCCTAAATCATCTCTATATAACATATTCCCTTATTCCCTAAAAACCCCCAGATACTTACTGGTGGTTAGTAGGAAAGAAGGAAATCTCTATATAACCCCTGTATCAAACATTCCCTTTCCCTACTGACCCCCAGTAAGAATAACGATGCAGGTCTAAAGCTTCAAACCTTTGACGGCTGGACCCTGAGCTTCGACCGTGGCGCGAACCCTGTACTTTGAATCACAAAACTCTCTTACTACCCATGGTATTAACAATTTTCCGACTATCGTCTCTTACAAGGTTGGGAGTACTCGTTAATTATTGTTCTGACTGTCCTATTCTGCAGGTTCTCGGCTATTAACACTATTCTTATTCTAAATATGATTCTCTTCCAGGGGAAGGGCTAGAGTTTTGGCTAAACCCTAGGCTCTAAACCCTAAACCCGAAACCCGAAGCCCTACACCCTAAACTCCTAAGCCGTCGTTGCTTTTCCAGTGTCAATCATTCCTGTGGAGGGCACATATACAATACCAATTATATGAACCATAATCTAAACTCCTTAAAGCGTTATATAGGGGTTTCTAATTAAGGGGGATACTAGGAGTTTTGAACCATGGCATATGTGCATATGTAGTGTTACAATGCCTTGCTATGCCACATATATACAGATGTGAACTTATAGATACTAGTATGTACATCTGCATATACAGTCTACCTTATGTGACACTGAAGCTGTTTGAAGGCGGATCGGATTTAGCGGCCCTGTGTAGTCATATACTTTACATGTTTGGAGTTCAGGGTATACCTCAAAAAGGCTCCCCGACCTCCAACCCTAAACCCTAAATCCGAACCCTAAACCCTAGATCCCTAAATCCTAAACCCTAGACCTGAACACTGAAACTAGAATCCCTACACCGGGTCCTTGATTAGGACATTATCTAAATGATCCTTTAAACACATGTAACCCCAACATAAAGCCTAGCCCTAAATTGATAGATTAAACCAACCAGGACCGAGAAACCTAAAGTTGAAAATTGTGGGCAAAAAACAGGGAACTTCCCGGGTGTTTAGGGTTGAGGGTTTAAGCATTTAAGGTGAGGTAGCGCCGAGGTCGCCATCTTTCTGCTGGAAAAAATTGTTTAGGGTTTGCTGCTCGCCAATAGTCACAACTTGTAGATTGGGATCCTGACCTACAAAGTGCGTGGCAAGAACCATTTGCTTGTGGCTGCTTGGTTTTCCGAACATTGGCTTCAGGGCTTGGGGTCAAGATTTCAGAAAAGGCTTGCTTCAGGCTCAGGAACAGGGACCCTCAACCCCTAACACCTAAACCCCAAAATCCTCAACCCTAACCCTGAACCCCCAAACCCTGACCCCCTAAACCCTAGGGCTTGGAGTCCAGTATCCACGGCTCAAGCCTCTAGAAACGGGATTCAGAGCTTAGGGGTTCAAGTTTTAAGGTTTAGGTTTAAGGGTTCAGGGCTTAGGGTTTAAGGTTCAGGATTTAGAGCTGAGAGCTCAGGAAAAAGGACTTGTGCTCAAGCATTCAGGATGGCCGGCTTGGCCTTCTGGACGGATTTCAGACTTCTGAGATCAGGATTTGGAGCTGACTTGGGGTTGAAGGTTGACGATTTAGGATTTAGGACTGCTTAGGGGTTGAGGGTTTAGGATTTAGGGTTTAGGCTTTTGGGCTCGGGGTTCAGGACCTTGCAGACAGCTGCCCGTGTAAACCGCATACCTTCCTCAGTTTCATAGGCTTTTTGGGATGTTCTGAATACTAGGGGAGCAGTGTACTGAGGACCTGAAGAAAATGCATGTTTGACAGTCTACTTGCTCAGTTCCCCTGACCCTGCAAGTGAGCGTTGGATGAAGCCGGAAATACCTGAACATCGACCCATCCCAGCCAAAAGTGCTGCTCGCTGCAAACCCTAAACCTCAAACCCCCAAGAACAGAAAGCTTGCAGAAGCCGTAGACTTCCCCTTTCCCCCTCAAGGGTTCCCAAAAATTGCCCGATAGTAGTATAAGGTAGCATATTGGGGGCTCTGCCTTCTAGATCCTCCCAGAGGTCTGGGAAAGCGTTTAGGAGATGGGTTCAACTGCACATAAAGTAAACCGTGCAGGGCACCAAGGTAGTACACAATGGGAACCACCAGCGATGCAAAAGCCACCATCAGGAATGCCTGCCAGAGTTAGGGTCCTTCGGCTGCTTCTGGGTGTTCAGCATAAACCCACCCAATGAAAGGACAGTAGATTTTAGGGTTTAGGATTCAGCAACCAACAGAAGGCCCTTGTTGAGTTTCCATGTTATATGAGGGGAGGGTGGCTCTTGCTTGCAAGGCCCTTGTTGACTGGCCGGAATGTCTTAGGGCACGGTGCCTCTGAAAGTCACTGGCATCTCTGCGCCCCTCTCCTGTCAATTTCTGGGAACATTGGTGTTGCAAAGGAAGAAACAACACTGCTCTTACGGCTTGGGGATGAGGGAATATGTTATGTAGGGATGGTATAGAGATTGTACTCCCTGATTCCCTACTAACGCGCAGTAAGTTCTTCTAGAGAGTTGTGAAGCCTTTCATGGTTATCCTTCCGCTTCTTGAAGGCCTTCCTACCTGTTGTGGCATGCTTGTTCAGGGCAGGGTATCATGTCACGAGCCGTCGAACCCTCAATCGCACAACCAAACCCTGAACAGTAAATCCAGAATCCTACACCCTAAACCCTAAACCCTGAATCCTAAACCCTGAACCCTGAGCCCTACACCTGAGCCCCTAAGCCGACAAGATGCGCTGGCATCTTCCTTGCATGAATACTACATTTCCTCTAAGTACCAGGCACTCCACCAAGGGTTGAGGGCACTAAAGGTCTCACACCTTAGAAGTTTAGGGCTAGGGTACCCTGAGCCCTAAACCCTCAATCCTCAACCCTGAACCCTACACCCCCAAAACCCGAACTCTATACACAAAAACTGCGAAACTCGGAGGTTGTTTTGCGGCCGGGCCGCGGGCAAGATGACTTCGGAAAGCCCTCCCTCCGACCAGTCGCTGACAGAATCCTGCTCTTGCAGGCTTAGGATTTAAGCTTCCGGGTTTAGGGTTTAGGGGTTACGGGTTTAGGGTTTAGGATCCGGTTGCTTGCTGGCTGTAGGGGGAGAAGCAAGGAATGCACAAGAAGACGGGAACGAAATTCAACTGTTTAGGGCTTCGGGCTTAAGGAAGGGAAAGGGAAATGGAAACTACTCCATCTTGGGAGCTTAACAGGGGCTGCTCCAGGGATCCTGTCCTCCATTAAGCCCCCAAACCCTGAAACTGAACAGTGAAACCCTAAAAACCCTAATTCCTAAACCCTAAAACCCTAGACCTAAACCCTGAACCTTAAACTCTAAAACTTAAACTCTGAACCCCTGAATCTTAAACCCTCATTCCGTCCCAACAACCAGCAAGGTGAAAGTGCAAGGGTGCTATGTTCTACCCTTGTTTGGGGGGGTTCTCATATGGTTTGGGGTTGGGGGTTTAGAGGTTAGGTACACGTAGGGTATAGGGGTAATGGAAGTCATCATCTAGGCTCTAGAGGGATCAGAAATGCCGATATAGCCCCAATGTTGTGGCAGCTTCCATTTGTCCATTCCCCTATGTGCCCCATATGTAACTCAGGGCATCCCAATGGCATGTGAGTGGGTAATCTGACCTGAGATATGCTCTTCCCTGGTATGGAGTGAGATTCTCTTTTCCTTTTGGCTACAGTGGTTTTAATCGGTTCTACCATCAAGAAACACTTGTGCACAGGCTGAAGGTGCGTTAGAACTTCTTGACGATAATGCATCCCTTCGGGAGACTTCCATCTGTGTGAAGAGAAATATGCGGGTTGTCGGATTTGAGGGCGGAGGCTCAAAAGTCGTGGGTATTGGCTAGGGAGTCTGACTCTAGATTCCCTAAAGCCTAGACCACCCCTGCAGGATTCCCTATGCTTTCTTGGGGATTTATGTAAGGGCTAAGGCTAGGGATGGATGGTTTAAAGGCATCACTACAGCAATTCTCTCGGGACAGATAGGGTCTAGTCTAGGGGTGCTGTCCCCTACTTCCGACAACACATGCCGCGAGGTTGAAGGTATAGGGCTTCGCGAGAAGGGCGCGTGGCTTAAGGGAAATTCGCTGTTGCGCTTTGGGAGTTTGGCGTGCACCTCTACCTAGACACTCTCCAAGCTCCAGAAATCTTCAAACATAATCTGCTCAGTTGGTGGAATCCAAAGCCCCCAACCCATAAACTCACTCCTGAACCCGAGCGACCAAAAGAGAGAGAGAGAGGGCACCTTGGGGACTGGTCTTTTGTTTATATGCAGGATTATTAGTATCAACACTAGCGCAGGTGCGGGAGCCCTATAAACATTCAATTTTCATGGCTTTACAAGGATTATGTAGGGATTAAGGGTAACAAGAGTCAAAAAATGTGTCACCTGCCCCTAAACATGGTGATCTCCAGGATTTATTTTGGGGTCTAGTGCTTTCGGAATTGCAGGCCCTTCACTCTCCCGCGATTCCGGGAAAATGCTACTGGTGGATGACATGGCCCTAAAGCCTTAACCTTTAACGTTAGACCCTAAACCCTAATCAGCTTGGGTGCCTCAGACCCCTGAAATGACAGCATAATGAAACACTAAAGCATCGCTTCCATGTGATTTTCCCATTTTATTGTCATCTACTTCAGGGGGGCTATACTTTTCTGCAAGGTCTGAGTACCAACAAACCCCAAGTCCTAGACCATGAGGCCCTTTGTAAAACCCTTGTAATGGGTTTAGGGTTTACCCTACGTAGGCGCTCAACCCTAAACCTTAAACCCTAGACCCTAAATCCTAATTAGGGGGATTCTAGGTCCTGAAGGGTGCTAGATTTCCTACATCAACGGTACTGCAGATGGAAGAAACGCTGCACTTCACTTACTGGTTCTTAGTAGGGGATGAGGAAAATGATCCCTATATAGTCCCTATGAAATATATTCTCTTATTCCCGTAAACCCTGAACCCGAAACCCTAAACCAAAAAACCTATAACATGTTCCCTTATTCCCAGTTAACCCCCGTAGTAAGGCAGGATCTCCACTGGTGAGCTGTGCTTGGTGCCCTATACCCTGCACCATCCCGCACCCTAAATTCAACGTTTAGGGTCTAGGGCTTAGGGTTTAGGCTTTAGAGTTTAGGTTGACTTTGCCGGTTGCGCTTGGGAGATCTGAGGAAATTCCCGCAAACAGGGCATCCTCCCATGGACCCCCCCAAGGCAAGACGACCCCCCACCGTGAGAAGCCCTCGACACACAGCCTGAAACCCTAAAAACGGCAAGCCCTGAACCGTATAGCTAAACCTGCGGAGCCTTCAGTCCCAAGCCCACCTGGACCTCTACACTCTACGTGCACCCTACCCCCTTTGGGGGTAGCGAATTTTAGGTATCTTCTATATACAAGGTTGGGTATCCTAAAACGGGGTGGCGTATATGGGTCCAGGCACAGAACCCCCAAACCCTAAACCCTAATTCTTGAAGCAACTAGAGCGGTGCACCTTGTTGACTTCTAGCTGCTCGCCCTCCAGGACCTGCTGATACCACTGGGGCGGTCGGAGGGATTTAGTAAGTTGGTAGGGTTTGGGGGTTGAGGGGTTTGGGGTTTAGGGTGTAAGGTCAGGGGGGCTTGGGAAGTAGATTTTACATTGCTTGCACGGGTTAGAAGTATACTTACTCATTCTCCCTGACACTCCAAGTAGGGGAGGGGCTTGAACAAGATTAGGGTCTTCTAGGATTTGAGAACTCACAATATTTTGGGGATCGAATGTCCCCCCCTCTGGAGTATCCTTTTTACAGACCATTTAAACAACGATACCTTTTGGTGCACGGAAACCGGAGAGGTATGGGTTTTGAGGGACTCTAACATTAAACCCTCAAAAAAGCACCTGCCCTCACAATAACCCCTCCTCCATCTACTAGCAACTACTTGCCCGATGTAAATCATTCGGAACCAGCCCTACTAAGGGGAAACAATTGTGCGGAGGTGATTAAACATCAGAGGCCTTAAACCCCAAATCTTCATATGAGCAGCATGTTAGCCTAAATAACCCTAATACCCTAACACCCTCAAACGCTAAACCAGTGACGCTATACCCTAGAGCAAACCTGAACCCATAACGTCAAACCCTAACCCTTGAACCTTTGCCCTGGCGTAGGCCTAAACCCTAAACTTTCCTAGCCACACTACCCTAAACCCCAGCCCCTAAACCCTAAATTCTAAACCCGAAACCCCTACACCCTAAACC